>JALJCO010010677.1:0-57500 GCA_023101725.1 Atherinomorus stipes | reverse complement strand
ATCAATCATTTGTGGAGTTCAAGGTCAAATTCAGTTAGCGGTCTTATGAAGTCTGGTTTCGTTTTCATGTCAGTAGATGAGAGGGAGAGCTTCCTTCCATCCCTCCGTGTCTTCCTCAGACTCTCCTCTATATCCACATATTAACCTTCAACACTGAAATGAGGTGGTCTTTAATGGTTGGTGGTCCTGTCTGATCTCTCGTGTTACTCCGTCATTAAAAGCACAAGAAGTCTGGTCATGGAAGGTTGTTGAAGGTTTCCATGCCTCTGCCAATGTACTTTTTATGTGTGTACATAATCACAGCTAAAACTTAGAGGGTGCTTTGCTTTAATTTACTCCATCCCAACATTTCCACAATGACAAGGCAGCCAGTCACAGGCCAGGAAGACTTGGACATCACCATTAAACAGCCATTCTCAGCCTTGGGGTCATTTTGGAAAAATATAAATGGGCAAAATTAATGTAGCTTCTGACCGGACATTAGAAGGACGATAAGCGGTTGGTCTCAATCAGACATTTTATGACTCAAAACCAGTTACTGTCGCCTGTAACTAGGCTACACCAAAACAACACCGAACCCTTCCGCTGGTCTTATGTCTGCCCTTTTCATTCAACCATCATCAGAGCAAAGATTTTTTTTCTCCCAGGTCTTCCAACCTTTCTAAGGCTACATGTACACTCGGCCGTGTAAGTGCTTAAAAGTGCATGATACGGCCTTTGTCCACGTTTACCTGGTGTTTAAGAGTCCATCATTTGTCTATTTTTGTAGCAGGGTAAGGGGGTCATGCAAATTTCGAGCCGGCAGATAAATGGCCTCGTACGGATAACTTTACTGTTCAGTCAAAGGAAGTGACAAGTCACAGACTGATGACAAAAGTCGTGATTTGTTTGCGTCAACTCCCAGTCGACATTTTGCCCAGCCATTAAAGTTTTATAGTCATTTGTTCCTCTTAGCAACAACGCTACCTCCAAACGAAAACTCTCTCTTTCTCTATGCAGACATTCAATGGCGTCCCCAGGAGGTGGCCATGCCCCTCTTGAACATATTTATATCAACTTTTATGTCATATTAACACGGTGCAGCTTTGCTCATATTTGAATGTCAAAACCTTTATAAGCTAATGAAAATAAAATAAATAAAAATATTACACTAGACCTACCATTTCTGCTATTGCTCTTTTGCCGTAGTCCCCCACAGGTCTATCACTCCTAATTAACTCGGCTTTTCTACTGTAATTCATCCAGGAAGGCCCCACCCAGAACTGCCCCAACCAGTTTCTGATGCCCCTTTCACATCAGCACCTACTTAGCTCTCACTGGACTGACACCACACTACCCCGTTTAGTTTGTTCACATTACAACTTCAGCTCTGGTTTTTAGTGTAAGTGAGGTCATAGTGAAGTTTTGTCACACCCACACATCCACACACACACCCACACACTGAACAACAATGGAGGAAGTTGAGCTTGTGGTTTACCTTTATTCATTTTATCAACACTGTTGACCACCGTGTTGTGGTCACACAGCTGGTAAATGTGTGGAGAACGCCCCCAATAACTTCAGCAAGCCAAATCTGAACTCACAGGACAATAGTACTGGTTGGTTCGTCCATTCTACTTAAAGTATTGGTGAAATGAAGGAGTTTTGCTGCAGATAATGTCTGATATAGAGGCCCGTGCATTCCGCACCCTTCACATCCATTATATGGATATATGTGGATCGAGGACTAATCTGAATACAGTAGCGTCCATTTCCTTTTCACCCCCCCTTATTTAGCTTGTGTCGAGCCTTAAAGGTATAGTCCAAAATCCCCCCAGACAAAATAAACGTTAGACTTCAGCAAGTGAAATCCGTCTCAAACCCGCCTTTGAGCCTCTCCTCCCGTGCCGTGGTGCGTTTGAACGCCACTCTCTCTCCTCCTGCCTGTAATTCACTCTTTTGTATTCTTCTGGTCTGGTCGGGACGTTTCTGGGTGGAGATTTCTGTTTAAATTGGCAGCCAATGACAGAGCTAAGAGCATGACGCTGTGTGGAAATAAGCTCATGATTGGAGCAGACGCCAGTCACTCCAACTCTCGAAGGAAAAAAGAAAGACAGAAAGAAAGAAAGAAAGAAAGAAAGAAAGAAAGAAAGAAAGAAAGAAAGAAAGAAAAAAAAAAAAAAAAAAAAAAAAAAAAAAAAACACCATGTATGCACCGAAGAAAAGGTAAGAGCTTCAGATAATGCAGTTTGGAAAACCAGGTTAATAATAGTTTGGCTTGTACCTGCTTCTGAGCTCTGAAGGAGAAGCTTGAAGCTGAATAGGCTGAAGAACGAGGCGGCCATTAGCCTGAGAGGGAGGAGCGCTAAGTTTGAAAACTGTTGTTTGCAAACAGAAACGCTGGAGGGACTTCGGACTGTACCTTTAAACAATTCCTAAACGGCTGTATGGATGCTGATAAGACGGGAAGTTAGACGTAGAACATTAACTGCTTGGTGGAGACGCGTCCTCAGTCAAGCTGACGATGACGATGACGTGTCGTCCTGAAGGCAGACACATTCAGACTGTGGTGGGGGAGGGGCTTTGTCTGTTACATCATCTCCTTTCTGTCAGTCTGTGACCATCATCGCGGCTCCCTGTTTTCTTCTTTTCACCCGTCCGGCACTGCTCTACCTGTCCGTCGTCCAGCCGGCGGGACACAGAGGTGTGTCTCCACCCGGAGCTCAGGTGTCTCTGGAGCAGCAGGCCTTCATGCTGCTGACAGAGCAGGAGAGGCAGACCATGGTCTACTACCTGCAGGAGTACCAGGAGAACCACATTGGGGTGGAGCCTCTGGCCATGGCTCTGTTCGAGCTCTTCAACACACATGCAAAGGTACCGCAGGTTCTCTCATCTCCTCCCATGCAGGGTCCCATCTGTCTTACTTCTTTTCTCCCTTCGCCCCCCAGCTGTCAATGTTGTCTGAGGTTAGGAGTCTGGTGGCCCCCCATGATCTGGAGGTGTACGACAGGCTGGTGCTGCACCGTGAGCGGGAGGCTCATCAGGCCTGGCATGGAGGTCTGGGGTTGCTTCATCCACCGGGTGCGCTGATGCATACCGCGGGCCCCCCCGTCCCCGCTACGGTACCCTGACCTCCACTCTTCATTCCTCAGTCACATCCTCCTTTAACTCAGGTTCAGAAATGATGAAACAGGTTTTCAGATTATTTACAGTTTGATAAGAAATGAAAAGAAAAATATCAAATAAAATGTAAAATGTAAAATGATATTTATTTTTATTTCATTATTATTATCATTATTACTATTATTTGTTTTATTTCATTTTTATTTTTATTTATATTTTTACTTATATTCATATTTTATTTATAAAATATAAACTAAAATAATGAAGACGATCCCAGAGAAGAGCTCCCCACTGATGTTCTAGTCCTGGTTGATATCCTAACATCATTTACTTTTCCTGTTTCTGCTAACTTTCCTTCATTTCCAGTCAGGAGAAATGATGTAAACCTAAATGAGACAACAAGTTTCCTTTTCATGATTACAGGGAGCAAACTTTCCAGCTCAGGTCAGAGTGAAACATGAGCGTCATTATGATTCTGGGTTAAATTTGTAATATAGATTTCTTTTGAAGGCATTAAGACCCACAACTGAACTTTTCCACAGTAACACTTTACAATAAGAGACACAATATTTGCTTAGGTACTATGGAACACCTTAGAAAACAATGAACAACTACTAGGTCGTTATCCAGTTATCCAGAACTTACTAGGGAACTAGTCTCTCCTGCATGTCATATCTCTCTCCTCAGTTTAGATGCTTTCAGGCCGTTCAGCTGTATCAGCTGGAACAGCCAGCGGAGGCATCGACTTTCCCTTCGGTGGACACCATGTGGTTCTGTTTACAAGAGCTGCCATGCACGCAGAGGAGGGTGCCACTTGTTAGGAAACACTGTTAGTGGCTGATTGGAAACCAAAACTTCTGTAGAATGAACCCCATTGGCTGAGAAAAGTGCCACAACAGCGTTAGAAACCTAAACTAAAAAGGCCTGGATTCATGCATATGCACAATCAATGAGCCATTTATTTTCATGAAATTACCTCTTGTACCAAATAACATACCATGTAGGAAACATTTTCCTGAGAGCAATAGGGGATTATCACGCTTACCGGAAGTTCCCGGATTTTGGACACTTCCTCTTCCTGGCCATGTTAACGACAGCCGTTCCTGCTCTGTTATACTGTTTAAATCGTATAAACTCCAAACATACTTAAGTTTTCATTCTAGACTGAAGTGATACTGGATCAAAAGCTGGATCAAAGCGATCGATTCGCCGCGGTGAAGGGCCGAACTTTATAATAAAACACACGTTTGTTTGTCGCCGTGGGGCACAACACCGGCACTTCACAGCATGCTAGCATTAGCCAGCTAGCGTTTACTGACGTGCTTAACATTGTGCGTCCTAAAACACACAAACATCTGAAAATCGGGTCTGTACCCCCCCGTTTCCAGTGGAACAACTGGGGACTGCCAAGAAAGGAGACGCTTTCAGATGCTTGTGTGTTTTCAGCCGCACAAAGTTGGGCACGTCATCAAGCTGGCTAATGCTAACCTGCTAACACGACTGCGCAGTCTGCCGGCCACAAACAAACGTGTGTCGTTTTATTATAAAGTTCGGTCCTCCACTGCGGCGAATCGGTCGTTTTGATCCACTTCTTCCTCAGCATCACTTCAGTCTGGAATGAAAACTTGGCATTGGCGTTTATCCGATTTACAAAGTTTAACAGAGTAGTAGCTGACGGACTATTGTTAGCAGGTTAGCATTAGCCAGCTTGATGACGTGCCTAACTTTGTGCGGCTGAAAACACACAAGCATCTGAAAGCGTCTCCTTTCTTGGCAGTCCCCAGTTGTTCCACTGGAAACGGGGGGGTACAGACCCGATTTTCAGATGTATGTGTGTTTTAAGACGCACAAAGTTAAGCACGTCGGTAAACGCTAGCTGGCTAATGCTAGCATGCCGGTGTTGTGCCCCACCGGCTGCAAACAAACATGCTACGTTGTTTTATTATAAAGTTCGGCCCTTCACTCTGGAGAATCGCTTTGATCCACTTCCTCCTTAGTATCACTTCAGTCTGGAATCCGTGAAAATTTCAGTAGGGTTGGTGTTTATTCACATTATCTACGAAGTAAAGCAGGGACATTGAACTGGACCGGAAGTGGGCCGTCTTAACTGTTTAAAACCGGAAGTTCGGAACACGGAAGTGTGATAATCCCCTATTATAATAGAATCAGGTACAAGGCCTTTAAAGGTAGAGTCCAGAGTTTTCCCCCTAAAAATAAACATTAGACTTTTGCAAGTGAAATTCATCTCAGTCCGTGCGTTTGGGCCTCTACTCTCAGTCCGTGGTGAGTTTGTTTGAAAATCCCTCTCCCCTGTCTGTAAGTCACCTTTTCGTTTTGTTTTGGTGTATTCGGGATGTTTCTGGGTGGAGATTTCTGTTTATATCAGCAGCCAATGACAGAGCTAAGAGCATGACGCTGTGTGGAAATAAGCTCATGATTGGAGCAGACGCCAGTCACTCCAACTCTCCAAGGAAAAAACAAAACGGTGGATGCAGCAAGAAAAGGAAGTACTCTGCGGGGAAAAGAGCTTTAGATAGTGCAAGTTGGAAAACCAGGGTTGATATTGGTTTGGCTTTTACCCACTTCTGAGCTCTAAAGGAGAGGCTTGGGGCTGAAGAGTGATGCGGCCATCACCCCGAGAGGAGGGGCGCTCAGTTTGAATGGTGTTTACAAACAGAAACAGGGAAAACTCCGGACTTTACCTTTAAGTATCAATGATTTTTTATATCCCATCACCCAGACTCACAACATTGGTTACTCCTGTGCACTGTTTAATGGTCAGCCCATTAAACCATCCTCAGTCTCATTTATAAAACTGCACAGGATTCTTATGTACGCTCAAAACCCAAAGTCTGCATGCACCAAGAATTCTTCAGATCTATAAAACTGCTGAACACAGTGGTCCCATCATCATCATCATCATCATCAGCTTACAGTGAAGCAGGACTTGGACAGAAGCTGTGTGTTTCAGACGGACTGCTCTGCTGCTGTCTGGCTGGACAAAGACCAGGAGAAGAACACAGAGGCCTTCCAGAACCTGTCCCTGGTAAGTCCTGCATGCCGGCATGTCTGGAGCTTTCCACGGATACTTTAAATGTGCTATAGAAGATGTTTCGGCATTCAGAAAGCAGAGACTGTGAGCGAGTTTTTGAATAATGCGCATGAGCAAGACCAACCTAATAAAACAAATGTTGTCTGAACGTCGCTAACTGTTAGCAGAATCCCTGTCATTGATCAGTCTCACCTATTACCCATTAAACTGACTGTCAATCACTCTTACTACGGTAGTTAAAGTGATTGATGAGCCAGTAGACAAATGAAAAAGTTCAGGAATGCAGAGATGATTGGAGGATGTTTTCCAGCCCCATTACTTTCTCAGCTGATGTAGAATAGTATTTATATATTTAAAGCTTTAAATTAATCATAGTGTATGGAGTAGTGAACCCAATTTTACCAAATATAGAAAATTGTTGAAAGAAACATCTTCTATAATGCCTTTAAAGGAATAGTACACCCACAGAATGATGGTCCTTCATTGTCTACTCACCCTCATGCTGAGCAAGACTCTGGAGCACTTTTGTAATATCTCAAATGCAGCCGGAGATCCGGGGGGGGGGGGGGGGGGGGGGGGGGTCTGTTTACCTCCATGGGAAACAAAATCTAGAGACTGTAGATATGTTGGAAGGGGTATGCATGTAAAGTAAGTCACCATAATCCAGTACACGAAGAAAGGTGGCAATGTAAAGCATGCCCCGTGACGGTAAAACGAACCAAGTTTCAGCTTTAACTTTTTAACCAGGTTCTCTATATGAGGTCTGAAAGAAAACCGGCCATCAATCAAAACACCCAGGTACTTTTAGCAAGGCAGTAAATCAATTGTGTTTCCTTGCAAGGAGAAGACACTGGGAGGAGGCTCAGGTATCTTCCTATTTTTTGAGAAAATCATAAATCTGGTCTTAGAAACATTCAAGACAAGTCTCAAATCAATAAGCTGAAGTTCTACAAGGTTAAAGGCAGTCTGTAAGCTGCTGATGGCCTCAGCAAGAGTGGAGCCACAACCATAAATGATCGTATCGTCAGCATAGAAGTGGAGTTTGGCATCAGGGATATTTCTACCAAGTGCATCCACATAAAAAGTAAACAAATCGGACCCAAAACGGAGCCCTGAGGCACGCCAGAAAAAACATTTAGCATTGTGAAAAAACTACCTTCAAACCATTTACACTGCATTCTGTCTGACAGATAGTTAGCAAAAACATCCAACTGCTTGGTGAGACAGACCCAATTCCAACAGTCGATTTTTCAAGATGGAATGATGCACAGTATCAAAGGCCTTAGAGAGGTCAACAAAAAGGGCTGCACAGAATTTTTTGTTGTCCAGCGATCTAATAGGGGATTATCACGCTTACCGGAAGTTCCCGGTATTTGGGCATTTCCTCTTCCGGGCCATTTTAACAACAGCTGTTCCTGCTCTGTTATACTGTTTAAATCAGATAAATACAAACATACCTAAGTTTTCATTTCAGACTGAAGTCTGGAATGAAAGGAAGAAGTGGATCAAAGTGATTGATTCGCCGCGGTGAAGGGCCGAACTTTATAATAAAACAACACACGTTTGTTTGTCGCCGGTGGGGCACAACACCGCACTAGTGTTCACTGACGTGCTTAACATTGTGCGTCTTAAAAAACACAAACATCTGAAAATCGGGTCTGTACCACCCCCCCCTCTCCCCCCCTCCCCCCGTTTCCAGTGGAACAACTGGGGACTGCCAAGAAAGGAGACGCTTTCCGATGCTTGTGTGTTTTCAGCCGCACAAAGTTAGGCACGTCATCGAGCTGGCTAATGCTAACCTGCTAACACGACTGTATAGTCTGCCGGCTACAAACAAACGTGTGTTGTTTATACACACAAGCATCTGAAAGTGTCTCCTTTCTTGGCAGTCCCCAGTTGTTCCACTGGAAACGGGGGGGGGGGGGGGGTACAGACCCGATTTTCAGATGTTTGTTTTAAGACGCACAAAGTTAAGCACGTCGGTAAACGCTAGCTGGCTAATGCTAGCATGCCGGTGTTGTGCCCCACCGGCTACAGACAAACATGCTACGTTGTTTTATTTTAAAGTTCGCCCCTTCACTCTCTAGAATCGCTTTGATCCACTTCGTGAAAATTTAAGTAGGGTTGGCATTTATTCACGTTATTTAGTAAGTAAAGCATAGACATTGAAGTGGGCCGTCTAAGTGTTTCAAACCGGAAGTTCGGAACACGGAAGCGTGATAATCCCCCATTATCGCTGGACAACAAAAAATTCTGCCTATAATGGAAGCGTAGAAGAAGAAATTTGCTGTTTACATTGTGCTAAGAGTGACCGAGCTGCAGACAAACACAAGAGGGGTTGGATATTGATTTGAAAGAAAGAAAAAAAAGAAAGAAAGACAGAAAGAAAGAAAGAAGGAAAGAAAGAAAGAAAGAAAGAAAGAAAGAAAGAAAGAAAGAAAGAAAGAAAGAAAGAAAGGAAGAACGCGTGATCTCGTCTGGTTTCTTCTGCCACAGGTTCCGTAGTGCCGTGAACTTGCATGAACGGGCATCGGGGAGGTACGATGTTCTACTGTTTATTCTATAAAAATCTACTAAATGATGTTGTTTCCAGTAAACTCTGGATGCTACCCACTCAGGACACTTGTGCTGTGTCCCAAATCGCCAACTTTCATACTCAATGCTCAAAATCCCAAATTGAGTACACTTACCATGCTATGTACTCACTGGCTCAGTACGTGATTTTCCAGCTGGCAGTGCTGTCCCAAATCACATACTCCCGTGCAGAGTACTGACCGTAAATGAAAGCGTGATGTCGACTTCTTCTACGTAAATTTTGGACCAACTTACAGCCACAGCACACTGCCGCCATCTTCTTCCGGCGCTTTTCACCTTTGAATCAAAAGTTATTTCTCATCATGAAAACATGAACATCCTTTGTGAAGCCTTACGCCAAAATCGGCGCCAGCAAATCGATGTCCTCCTGCTATTGGCGTCCATTTTTCCGCACGTGATGAGTGCGGCAAATGCCTTCTTCTTCTTCTTCTTCTCTTGAGTTTTATGGCAGTTTGTTGCCCATTTCAGGAAGTATTACCGCCACCTACTGAACCAAATTCAGGATGAGAGGGTTCACAGTCACCTATTCAAAATCTTGAGGGGTGTGAGTATGTCATCCGGGTACTTTTGTATACTCAGTTTTTTACATACTATGCATACTGTTTTTTATTTTGATGCAGTATACTAAAAATGTTGAGTATTGCAGAAGTATGGGATTTGGGACACAGCACTGGATTACACTGGACGAGCAGTATGGAGGAATATAAGTTTTTGTGGACTTTTATGGACCTTCTTTTCCGAGCGCTGGTCACCTCCATTGTATGAAAGTCAGCGGATAAAGAACCCCCACCCCCCCCCCCCCGGGATCTCCGGCTGCATCTGAGATATTAAAAAAGTGCTCCAGAGTCTGAGGGTGAGGAGAAGATGAAGGACCATCATTCTATGGGTGTACTATTCCTTTAGGGCATCACGTTTACAGTCTGTCCACCTACAGGAGGACACGCAGACGTCCAGGGACTGCCGTCCCCTCAGAACCGGTTCTCCTCTGGTCCAGAGCGGGTCCACCAGGGAAAAGGAGTTCATCCGGAAGCCCTCGGCCCGGCTGCTGCAGCCTGGCCTCCCCCCGCCGCGTCAGGACTGCCCCTACAAGCCCCCCTCTCACCACAGGCACCACACCTCCCTAAACGCCCTCCACCACAGTTGCCAGAGCTCCCCCCAGCTCTCCGACCCCCTCACCCACTTCCTCCCGTACACCCACCATCACACCCCCCTCCAACCCCGGCCCGGCTCAGGCCACCACACCTGTCCGGGCTTCCTGCACCACCGGGACCCCCCCAGGTCCGGGAAACCCGAGCTCTCGTCCAGATCCAGCTCTTACGAGAAGGGCTCCCTCTTCTCCAAGTCTGCATCTTCTTCCAGAACAACTTCCCCCCATCCGTCGCCCCACCCTTCCTCCCCCCGTCTGTCGCCCCACCCTTCCCCATGCCCCTCCCCCTGCCCCTCTCTCATCACATCCGCTGCTCCGTCCTGCAGTCCTGACCGGCCCTGTTCCCCCGCCCTCACCCAGAAGATGAGTGGGACCGACACGAGCCGGCTTTCTGCAGAGTCCAGGACGCAGCAGAGAGGTAGGACATCCGTCCCCCCATCCATGTCTGTCCGTCCCCCCCCCGTCCAGACATCACACAGCAGAGAGGTAGGACATCCGTCCCCCCATCCATGTCCGTCCGTCCGTCCCCCATCCAGACAGAGAGGTAGGACATCCATCCCCCCCATCCACGTCCGTCCCCCCCCCCCCCCCCCCGTCCAGACATCACACAGCAGAGAGGTAGGACATCCATCCCCCCTGTCCACGTCCGTTTGAGGGAGACTGAAAGGGAGCATCTGAAACCTGTAGGGATGTAACCATTTACCGTACTGTACCGTCTTCTTCCGCTTATCCGGGATTGGGTCGCGGGGGCAGCTGCCTAAGCAGGGAAGCCCAGACTTCCCTGAAAATTTCATATCACGGTTATTGGGACCAAAATGATCACAATTATTTTTAGTGCAGTAATATTAAAATATTACAGCTGCTTGGCGCATTCAGTGTTCCTTAGTTTAATTCTAATTTGTTGGGACCTTTAATTGCTCGCAAAAGTTAAGGAGATGCGGGGGTCGGGGACTGCAGCTAGTCCATTTTATTATGTCTTGTATTAGTTTGTCTTCCTTTTGGCATAATGCTCAAATTGATATTCGAATATAGCAATTTTGGAGTGATTTTGACAGTCCTACTAGACGTCCACTTCGTCCTTTTTAAAGGGGGAAAGTCTCCAGAACTGTCCATGTGGGTGTCTTCATTGCCTTCCACCATGTTTTCATAAATGAAACATTGCAAACTGGGACAGCTGCTGTTTTTCCACCAATCAGCAGCCTCACTGGGAGTTTTTGAAACTTCAGTAATCAATCTCGGTTTAACGATAATTAAAATTTAAAATGTTAGGAATTTTATCACGGTTAACCATTTTTCGGGTAATCGTTGCATCCCTAGAAAACTGGCAACCATTAATTCCCGAAGATGCTTCTGGAGACAACTCCAAGCTGTCCAACACGGGGACATCTGGGACACCCTCCTACCGTTACATGTGCTTTTCAGCCATGTCCTAATCCAACTCTCACCATCCACACCAGGAGAGTCCAAAACTCGGTCTGACTGGCCGGATTTCCTCCTGTCTTTGCTTCGGTTCATGTTCATACTGCAGTAATGGTTAAACCGCCGTAGTTTCAACACCTGCTCACTAGGGGACGACGCTCATCGATATATAATCACTAGATCTCTTACGGTGGCGATTAGCTCAGCATCAGCGGCGGCCATCTTGCCACAGGCAGCTCTCTCTCAGACCTCTGGTTTCTGAATGAAGGAGATGATCTCCACAAGCACAAATCATCTTATTTCACTGAAATCTTGACGGATTTACAAACAGTTGGTTTCTTACAAACGTTATTAACGTGGCTATAATTCTGGATGTGTCAACATGTTGAAATTTCAGCATTTCTTCTTGAAAAACAACTTAACCGTGTAGCACAGTTGTGCATCACGGCTAATAAAGCTAGCCTAGTTGCACAAGTAATAAAGCTGAGACCACAATTAGATCTTTAATTAAACAGCAAGCTTTTACGAACGACAATTTTATGATCAATTCTTTTGTTCAAATTACCGTCTTTGGTTGCAGTGTGATTAGCTGGGGGTGCGTTTCCCAAAACCGTAGTTGCTAATAGTTTAGCAACTACGGTTTTGGCAAACGCAGCCTTTCTAAAGCCTTATTTACCCTTTCGGATGGAGCTTTAGTCCGGTCCTCCCGTCCGTCTTTTCTTGTCCGATGACTAATAAGATTACATTTGAATGAACATTTGACAGTGGCTCAGGTGGTAGATGATCGGAGGATCGGCGGTTCGAATCCCGATCCCCCAGCCTTATGTCGTTGTGTCCTTGGGCAAGACACTTAACCCCCCTTGCCTTGTATGAATGTGTGTGAATGTTCCGGTGGTGGTGGGAGGGGCCGTAGGCGCGAAATGTCTGCCACGCTTCCATCAGTCTGCCCCAGGGCAGCTGTGGCTACATACATAGCTTCCCATCACCAAGTATGAATGAGGAGTGAATGAATAATGGACCTACTGTGAGCGATTTGAGTTCCTGGATGGTAAAAAAAAGGGCAATATAAATCTAATCCATTATTATTATTATTATTATTATTATTATTATTACATACGTGGCCAAAAGTTGGTGTAATTCAGGCGAGGAGAAAATCCGTGCGAGACCTGGTTGTAAAGTTTACTCAGATATATTTTGACTTGATTAAACTTTATTGAATGTAATGTCCCTGTTTTAAATAAAGTCAAACTGAAATATTTTTTCTTCAACAAGTTTGATATAAATGTATATATATAAATATATATATATATATATATATATATATATATATATATATATATATATATATATATATATATATATATATATATATATATATATATATATATGCAGTCTATATATATATCTAAAATCCAAACCTCCATGGCCCAGTGTGAAAAAGTGATTGCCTCTTTAACCCTCATATCTGAACGACAGATATGCCGAGAAGACTAGACCATCTGAATTTAACAGCCTGCTGCTTCTGCCTTACACGGTCTCAGGAGGAGCTGGTCTCCGTAGACCGGGTAGGACGATGAATCTGGAGACAGCCTCAGTCATGTACAGACTGCTGAATATGCTTATCATAGCGACTAACTGCATGGTGCTAAATGGACATATTACATAAGTTCATGTTTACGAGGATGCTGATGTCCCTCCAGGCGCCACCTTATCTCAGCTGTCGGACAGCGGCCAGACGCTGAGTGAGGACAGCGGGGTGGACATCGCAGAGGCTGGAGGTCTCAGCAAGGACGGCAGTCCTCGACCTAGTAAGAACCAGCAGGGCCATCCAGAGCAGCCAGGAGCCCATGGACCTCCATCAGGGGTCCTGAGACAAGTAAGGCCTGACCCCGGATCATCTCAGAGCCTGCAGGGTCACCAGTTCTACTGCTTCTTCTGGTTTTAATCTGTAACACATCCTGAAATAATCACCCCGTATAATAGTCATATAAGTTTTCTCATTAATTAATAGCTAATATTTCTTGAGTCTACATCACTGGTGTAGCTGCTCGTGGCTATGCATGCTTCCAGTAAGCTGTGAATATCGGTGAAACAAGTTTAAAAAGAAATCTTATATAGGGCTCGAAAGGGTGATGCAGGGGACTGGGAAAACCGCAATGCATTGTGGGTCTCATGGTAAACTATTGTTTGTTTACTCCGACTGCATGCATAATGCTGCTCTTATTCTTTTTTCTTTTGATTTACAAGTTTGTTACAAGTTTAAAACATGGTGCAATCATGCTGTGTCATTAACTGCCACGATCGTTCCGGTAAGAAAAACGATGGGGTGAGATCCTCTCATTTCCAATGCAAAGCCAGGGAGCTCGGATATGTGAGCTAACAAAGAAACGCTGAACGGCCTTGACAGCAGTCATGAGGCGGTTACATGCTGGCATTCTGACATCCCACCATCCCCAAATACCATCATTCCAACACACAAACGTCCTGCTACTCTGACAAGGCTTTCCAGGTAAGGAGGTGTTAAAAAGAGTCACTGACTCGGCACTGTCCGGTGAAGAAGAGTCCCTGATTAGGCGTTTTGCTTCTGCAAATGAATCAATATTTACTGTCCACAACACAATTTGGTAAACTGCCAAAGAATGAAATAGCGTTTTCCCTCCAAACCCTCCGAATATGAAACTGAAGTGCGCTTGCATACAAACAGATGAGGATACCAGATGGATACAATGATGGCAAATAGTTAGATTACTGATCTAAAATGTAAAATAAAAAAAACGCCACAAGATTTATTCCCAAAATAAAGTTTACGCTTCTGAAATCAAATTTTAAACAGTTCTGATGGAGCTCGTTAATCAGTATGATGCGGCTTCATTCTGAAACATTTCACTGAACCTGGACAACCCGCAGCGTCCGGAGATAAAAGAGTTTTGTGTGACGTGCGTAAATGCCCACTGTCCAAGATGGAGGAGACGGTACATCTTTCACATGTTTTTGGTGGAATCAGTCAGTAACTTCAGGAATCAATCATGACTTTAGGAATTAGTCAGTGACTTCAGGAATCAGTCAGTGACTTCAGGAATTAGTCAGTGACTTCAGGAATCAATCATGACTTCAGGAATTAGTCAGTAACTTCAGGAATCAATCATGACTTCAGGAATTAGTCAGTGACTTCAGGAATCAGTCAGTGACTTCAGAAAGTAGTCACTAACTTCAGGAATTAGTCGGTGGATCCAGGAATTAGTCAGTGACTTCAGAATTCAGTCATGACTTCAGGAATTAGTCAGTGACTTCAGGAATCAGTCAGTGACTTCAGAATTCAGTCATGACTTCAGGAATTAGTCAGTGACTTCAGGAATTAGTCGGTGACTTCAGGAATTAGTTGGTGACTTCAGGAACTAGTCAGTGACTTCAGGAACTAGTCAGTGACTTCAGGAATAAGCCAGTGACTTCAGGAATTAGTCAGTGGCTTCAGGAATTAGTTGGTGACTTCAGGAACTAGTCAGTGACTTCAGGAATTAGTCAGTGACTTCAGGGATCAGTCAGTGACTTCAGGAATTAGTCAGTGACTTCAGGAATTAGCCAGTGACTTCAGGGATCAGTCAGTAACTTCAGAAATAAGCCAGTGACTTTAGGGATCAGTCAGTGACTTCAGAAAGTAGTCACTAACTTCAGGAACTAGTCAGTGACTTCAGGAATTAGTCAGTGACTTCAGGAATTAGCCAGTGACTTCAGGAATTAGTCAGTGACTTTAGGAATCAGTCGGACTTCAGGAATCAGTCAGTGACTTCAGAAAGTAGTCACTAACTTCAAGAACTAGTCAGTGACTTCAGGAATTAGTCAGTAACTTCAGGAATTAGTCAGTGACTTCAGGAATTAGTCGGTGGATCCAGGAATTAGTCAGTGACTTCAGGAATTAGTCAGTGACTTTAGGAATCAGTCAGTGACTTCAGGAATCAGTCAGTGACTTCAGAAAGTAGTCACTAACTTCAAGAACTAGTCAGTGACTTCAGGAATTAGTCAGTAACTTCAGGAATTAGTCAGTGACTTCAGGAATTAGTCGGTGGATCCAGGAATTAGTCAGTGACTTCAGGAATTAGTCAGTGACTTCAGGAATCAGTCAGTGACTTCAGGAATCAGTCAGTGACTTCAGGAATTAGTCAGTGACTTCAGGAACTAGTCAGTAACTTCAGGAATTAGTCAGTGACTTCAGGAATTAGTCAGTGACTTCAGGAACTAGTCAGTGACTTCAGGAATTAGTCAGTGACTTTAGGAATCAGTCAGTGACTTCAGGAATTAGTCAGTGACTTCAGGAATTAGTCAGTGACTTCAGGAATTAGCCAGTGACTTTAGGGATCAGTCAGTGACTTCAGGAACTAGTCAGTAACTTCAGGAACTAGTCAGTGACTTCAGGAATGAGTCAGTGACTTTAGGAATTAGTCAGTGACTTCAGACAGACTTCAGGAATTAGTCAGTGACTTTAGGAATCAGTCAGTGACTTCAGGAATTAGTCAGTGACTTCAGGAATCAGTCAGTGACCTTAGGAATCAGTCAGTGACTTCAGGAACTAGTCAGTAACTTCAGGAACTAGTCAGTGACTTCAGGAATCAGTCAGTGACTTCAGGAATTAGTCAGTGACTTCAGGAATCAGTCAGTGACTTCAGGAATTAGCCAGTGACTTTAGGAATCAGTCAGTGACTTCAGGAATTAGTCAGTGACTTCAGGAATTAGTCAGTGACTTCAGGAATTAGCCAGTGACTTTAGGAATCAGTCAGTGACTTCAGGAACTAGCCAGTGACTTTAGGAATCAGTCAGTGACTTCAGCTTTCACCTGCAGGGCATCATGATATCTGAACTGCAGTTATTAATGCCAAATGCCAGCTGCTTCAGAGTCAGCCAACTTCAGGAACTAGTCAGTGACTTCAGGAACTAGTCATTTGTGACTTCAGGAAGAGATCAGTGACTTTAGGTGAATATCAGTCAGTGACTTCAGGAATGAGTCAGATGACTTTAGGAATCAGTCATTATAAGTTGGCTTCCGAGACTGTCTGCTAGTGACTTCAGGAAAAATCTAATAAGTGTGATGTTTTTTGGGGAGGAACAATAAAGGAATTGTTGGAATGGTGGGATTTTTTTTTTTTTTTGGATGCCATCATTCCGACTATAGGATGGAAAATTGTCGGAATGATGAGATGTTTGATATTTCAACAATTGGGGACCCATGTCGGAGTGGAAGAATGTCGGAATGGCGTTGGCTCTCGTAAAGGCGCATACACACTCTTACTCTCTTTCCTCCACTGATAGATCACTTTTGGGTTTATATAAATGTTATAGCGCGTTGGTTTATCTGGCAAAGGGATCACATTACCACTTCTATTATATCAAAATCTTTATTCTTAAGAACCAGAGAGATATCAGGTACAGAACAGCGCTGGTTATATACAATCATCTCGCTGATTGGTCGACTCATCTCCTCTCGCTCTGCTTTGCTTCCCAGGCCCCGTTGACCGTTCCACATCTGCAAACAATTAATCTCTCTCACTCACACTCTTGTTTATATTCCCTAATCTCTTCTTCCAAGAAACACTTGATGAACATCCAAGAATATTCCCACTCAGACACACAACCGTTCCAGTGGACAAGGCTCTGATATCAAACTGTCGTTTATGTAGAAATGTAAACATGGAATATACAGCATATGTTTGTAAAAAGGATATGTCATGGATTAATGAAAGGATAAGTTTGGAAATCCTACAATGTCCTCACTCAGGGTGAAAGCTCCAGATAACACCACATTTACACGGTGTACAAGGAGATGGGAGAGCGATACGGCAGTCATCAGTGCAACTGTCTCCTCTCTAGTTTGGTGTCAGACATGGCTGTTTTTGACTCATCTTATTGTTCAGACCATGAAGCTGGATGACTTTTCTTTTCCAACGTTCCCTCCTCCCCCTGTTCTTCAGCTTCTGCTGCTTTAGATGTTACCAGATGATATAATTAGCTTATAGAGCCGTACTCTCATGTGAACGCCGCATATGTCTTCAGCTGTTGTGCACAGATGTGCTTCACAGCAGGAGTTTAGAGAAGCAGCTGTCTGCAACGCTCTGGAGACCGGACACGATGCCGAATTATCCCGCTAAACATTCCTGGATGTTCTTCTCAGGGAAGCTCGAACACAAAAACAGGATAAGAATAGACTACTCCTTTCTGTCTTTCATGGAAGACATTAACTTTATATCAGTAGAACAAGATCAGACACCTGCCACAGGAATTCAGTGCTTAAATGAATATGAAGAAATCCAGAAAAACAAGGGACAGAAATAAATGAAAGGATACAAAAGTTAGAAATGTCATCTTTCAGAGGAGAAAAATGAAAAACAGTAGAATATTGTTAGACATCTAACCAATTTCTACAATAACAAGAATATCTAGTGTGGTCCCAGTGGCTCATCCCCACTCCTCCGTGTCCTGTCCAGCATCGTAGCTGCAGAATGAAGGTCTGACTTCACAGTTCAAATAAACTTTATTGTCACTAAGGGGGACAGTAAAGTTACCAATAAAACCGTCCTAATGACCCTGGACTTTATGAAGCAGGGCGACTGCAGCATGTTCAACACCTCCACCTCCCCTGTAAGGGAGCTGGAGTGGCTCCAGTTCCTCCAGTGTTGCATTCCCGATCTCATTCCTGACTGTTTTCCCATGTTGGCTAGAAGTACCGACCGTCGGCCATTGCATCGACCAAAAGTCATGACGTGGCTTTGCTGCTGTGACTTTTGACAAAATGACATAATCCTTCAATGTTGTTCTGCTGAGCTGGAGCAGGGAGTCTGCAACCTGTACACAACCCAGATAAAACTGCTTCAGAGCCACAAACATTGCAGGACCTTTCAAAAAAGACAACCTTTATTAATTTTATATACATCTACTTTAGGAAATTTCCTGTAATTTTTGAAGAGCCGCAACTTTATTTCCATTTTAGGATTTAAAATAAAAATCCAAAACTTTTGCATGAAGATGATGGATGCATTTGCTTCTGTGGGATGTCAACATTTGTTGGGAAATTATGTAAAAAAACAAGTTCCATACGGAACCATTGGATGCTCCGGCTTTGTTTCCTCCAGAACATTTGGTCCTAAAGCTCCTAAAGGAGCTTTGTAGATCTGAAACACAGGTCCAGATATGTCACCATATCCAGATTAGCTCCAGCAGCTATCTCAGCGTTAGCTTCCAGTGGGACACGCTATAGCCTGTGTACCGTTTCCACATTAGCTCCAGCAGCTATCTCAGTGTTAGCTTCCAGTGGGACATGCTGTAGCCTGTGTACCGTATCCACATTAGCTCCAGCCGCTATCTCAGCATTAGCTTCTGGTGGGACACGCTGTAGCCTGTGTACCGTTTCCACATTAGCTCCAGCTGCTATCTCAGCATTAGCTTCTGGTGCGACATGCTGTAGCCTGTGTACCGTATCCACATTAGCTCCAGGTGCTATCTCAGCGTTAGCTTCCAGTGGGACATGCTATAGCCTGTGTACCGTTTCCACATTAGCTCCAGGTGCTATCTCAGCATTAGCTTCTGGTGCGACACGCTGTGTACCTATCTCTCCCCCCCCCCCCCCCCGCACGAGCCTGTGTACCGTTTCCACATTAGCTCCAGGTGCTATCTCAGCATTAGCTTCCAGTGGGACATGCTATAGCCTGTGTACCGTTTCCACATTAGCTCCAGCAGCTATCTCAGTGTTAGCTTCTGGTGGGACATGCTGTAGCCTGTGTACCGTTTCCACATTAGCTCCAGGTGCTATCTCAGCGTTAGCTTCTGGTGCGACACGCTGTAGCCTGTGTACCGTTTCCACATTAGCTCCAGGTGCTATCTCAGCATTAGCTTCTGGTGCGACACGCTGTAGCCTGTGTACCATTTCCACATTAGCTCCAGGTGCTATCTCAGCGTTAGCTTCCAGTGGGACATGCTATAGCCTGTGTACCGTTTCCACATTAGCTCCAGGTGCTATCTCAGCATTAGCTTCTGGTGTGACACGCTGTAGCCTGTGTACCGTATCCACATTAGCTCCAGCAGCTATCTCAGCATTAGCTTCCAGTGGGACACGCTATAGCCTGTGTACCGTATCCACATTAGGTCCAGGTGCTATCTCAGCGTTAGCTTCTGGTGTGACACGCTGTAGCCTGTGTACCGTTTCCACATTAGCTCCAGGTGCCTGTGCCTCAGCATTAGCTTCTGGTGGGACACGCTGTAGCCTGTGTACCGTATCCACATTAGCTCCAGGAGCTATCTCAGCGTTAGCTTCCAGTGGGACATGCTATAGCCTGTGTACCGTTTCCACATTAGCTCCAGGTGCTATCTCAGCGTTAGCTTCCAGTGAGACATGCTATAGCCTGTGTACCATTTCCACATTAGCTCCAGGTGCTATCTCAGCATTAGCTTCTGGTGTGACACGCTATAGCCTGTTTACCTATCCACTTAGCTCCAGGTGCTATCCACATACTTCTGTGTACACCTCGTAGCCTGTGACCGTATCCACATTAGCTCCAGGTGCTATCTCAGCATTACTTCTGACACGCTGTAGCCTGTGTACCGCATCACCATTACCAGCAGCTATCTCAGCATTACTTCCGGTGGGACACGCTATACTGACCATATCCACCCCAGCAGCTATCTCAGCGTTAGCTCCTCGTCGGCACTGTTGCCTGTGTCCGTATCCACATTAGCTCCAGGTCTATCTCATTACTTCTGGTGTGACACCTGTAGCCTGTGTCCGTATCACCATTAGTTCCAGCAGCTATCTCAGCATTACTTCCGGTGTGCACGCTGCCTGTACCTCACATCTCCAGGTGCTATCTCACTACCTCGGTGCGACACGCTGTAGCCTGTGTACCGTTTCCACATTAGCTCCAGCAGCTATCTCAGCATCAGCATCTTGCAGGAAGTTTGCTGAAGGTTTCTGAAGGTTTGCTAAAAGGTTGCTGGGAGGCTTGCAGGAAGTTACCGGTTTATCTATAGATGTCGTAATTGTGAACTGATGAAGTTCAGACATGTACTCATTTCGCTTATACTGACCTCTACGTTCATTCCCAGCAGACCAACTCCCCAGTTCCAGCGCATACTGCTATCCTGGTACGAGTAGTGAAGAATGCCAGCACCTAGGCATCGCCATAGAGGGAGGGGCTAATACACGCCAGCCTTTACCCCGCATAGTCACCATTCAGGTAAGAGTAACAGTCTTCAGGTCAAACTAACTTATAGTTTGAAAGTTTGTTTCTTTTTTTATTTTCAAAGATATAAACAAAATAAAAAAAAGTTGAGTGATACTGTCTGGAAACTAATCATGCAACTAAACAATCACCACTGAACTGCTACAACGCTGCAATTTGGGCATCAAGGCCATCAGGTTTACATGCAAAGTCAATGGCCGATGCACGTCCAGGAGTGTCGACCCTTCTTTCATGCTGAAAATCAAATGTCGTTCCAAATCGCACCATAACTCGCATCCCCTACTAGTGTTTTGATGCAAGTTATGGTGCTTTTTTTTAAAAAAAAAAGCTTGATAACTCGCGTGATTTTGGAACGACATTTGATTTCCAGCATTTCAAAATTTGAACACAGACACCAAAACAAACTGCGATCTTCAGGTAATGTAAATACTTTGATTCATGTCTCCTCTCTAGTATGATGTCGGACACTCGTTGAGACTATCCGAGAGCCCTTCACAGGGGGAAAAAAAAGCAGGTTTTTAGGGTGAACTTAGACGCGGTGGCCAGTTGCCCTACTTCTCATTAGCTGGGCTGCTAGCTGTTGCTAGGCTCCGTATAAATACTGGAGCTATCTGGAACATTCCTTTCTCCATTACTCACATATATGAAAGGACAGATGAAAACATACCCCAGGTTAAAAAAAGAGAAATTCCCCTTTAAATTTTGTTTGTGAAAATGTTATTCAGTTTTCTTTTCAGTTATGTTCATCAAAATTAGGCTCTAAAAATCTAGTAAATGATGTGGTTTCCAGTAAATTCTGGACGCTACCCACTCAGGACACTTGGATTACATTGGATGAGCAGAATGGAGGAATATTGACAAGTTTTTGTTTCGAGCACCAGTCACTTCCATTATATGGAAGTCAGTGGATAACGAACAACCCCCCCCCCCCCCCGCCAAATCCCTGGCTGCATTTCAGATATTCAAAAAGTGCTCCTGAGTCTTGCTCAGCATGAGGATGAGTAGAAGATGAAGGACCATCATTCTGTGGGTGTACTATTCCTTTAACACCAACACCAAACATTGCACTCTGCAGTCTGGGGGTGGAGTTAATTTATGTTTCAAAGGAGTTAGATTAAAGGAGTACAGCGCAAGTTCCAGCTTTTTCCAGAAGTTCGCCCCCTCTGGCGACAAGTGGAAGTGGCGCTAATGTCGTGCACACGCATGAGCTGCTTGGACAGCGTTGGTCTCTAGTTTAACCCACATTACACTCAGTCTGAGCCCAGAGTTAGAGACACGATGTCTACTGAAGTAATAAAGTTATAAATCTGCAAGTTGTTTACGGTTTGATTGTTGAGTAAACTGATGGACTGTATGCTAACGGTAGCAACAGGCTAACGCTGGCTTGTAGTTCAAATATCTAAATTAACAGGCTGAGATCATGATTACCTTATAAAATTACCACATCAAGTAAATTTAACAAGTGTCTAGAGTGTATCTCTTCCCCGGGAACAGTCATATGGCTGTCATATGAGGCCTGATGAAACCAATCAGTTTGTTAGATTACAAAGATGTCTTAGTGACATAAAGACCTGGATGACCCTGAACTTTCTGCTTCCAAATTCAGACAAGACCGAGGTTATAGTCTTTGGACCCGAAAAACTCAAAACTAAATTATCTAGCCTTATAGTTGATCTGGATGCATTAATTTGGCTTCCAGCCCACAGTGAAGAATCTTGGAGTCATTTTTGACCAGGATTTGTCTTTCAGCTCACATATAAAACAGGTTTCTAGAACCGCCTTCTTTCACCTACGTAATATTGCTAAAATTAGGAACATCCTCTCTCAGGACAATGCAGGAAAACTAATCCATGCTTTTGTTACTTCCAGATTGGATTACTGTAATTCCTTATTATTGGCTGCCCCAAATATGCCTTGAAAAGTCTCCAGCTGATCCAGAATGCTGCAGCTAGGGTTCTGACTAGAACCAGCAGGAGAGATCATATTTCTCCAGTTCTAGCTTCTCTTCATTGGCTCCTTGTTAAATCCAGGATAGAATTTAAAATTCTTCTTCTCACATATAAAGCTCTCCATGACCAAGCTCCATTATATATTAGAGATCTCATAGTTCCAGATATAGTCCATGGGCCAGACCAGTTTTTGGTACCACTCAGGGTGGCAAAACCTAGTAACAATTTTTGAAAAGGTGCATGTCCATAGAAGATATTTTGGTGTGATAACCCATCCTAAGTGGCAGCTTTGTCATGGTTATCATCACATGAAGTTCATCAACCCCCACAAGAAAATTGACTCTAGGCGCTGGTGCATGTTCTACTTAAGCCTCATTTTTCAGACCTTTCCTCATCTTTTATGTGGACATATTTGGTATCATTTTAAAGGGGAGATTCAAATCTTTCATTTAAAACTAGTTTTGCACCTGTTTAATAAATATAGAGGTCACAGGAACTCCTCAAACTATCAACAACAATTATTTTTTCACAATTTTCGCCTAAACTGTTGTCTTTCTTTAAGTATTGTGAGGAGCAGGAACAACCCTGACACAAATAACAAACACTGAAATACTCACAGGACTGTAACAATTCAGGAAATGTATAATCTTCCCATATTATCCCAATATTAGGGATGACTGTGGGACTGAAAGTAGAACATGGCCCAGGCGAGAATTTTCACCTGCATCATCCAAGGTGGCAAATCTAGTTTGCTATTTTTATAGATACTTTATTTTTAGATATTTCAACTTGATAAACCTCCCCAAGGGGTAACTTAGTTAAAGATCACCTTTTCGTAACACTCCAATATGATTTACAATTTGTATTTATTATTTTTTTCACTGCTAATCATCGTCATCATCATCATGGTCTTCTACGGTCACAGAAACGTCTGCATCCTCCTGCTCCTCCTGCTGGTTGGTGCTCGCCTGGTACACCAGCCTGACTATCGTTATGTATGACATACACGGCAAATCACTGACTCGCTGTGTTTGTCATACATGGAGATGGTCTTTCTGGTGTACCAGGCTAGATTGGTGCAGGTTTGTAGTTTCACATTTCTGTGCATTTCAGTTTGTTGGAAAGGCAGGAGCAGGCTGGTTGAGTTGAGATTCAGTTTTTTTTATTCAAGCAACACGAGAGGGAAAGTGGATGATGCATCTTGGAGCAATTAGAGCCATTGTTCCATGGTGTTTAGCCCATGATAAGCTGAACTACGCCAGATATCTGACATACTACTATGGTACTGTTCACATTTGAATCGATACAGTACCAACTTCCAGTACCTGCGAATCGGTACCTGTACCCAATGGTACCCGTTTTCTCTACCTTTCTGTGTGTTTATATGGCAATAACAGATTTATTTCTCATTCTCAACATGGAATTTTTTAACAAGGCTAATATATTAAAGCAAAATCCAACTGTTTTTATTTGCTATGGTGTCGGAGCGTCTGGTACACAGAGAGAAACTTAATGATGAAATAATTTGATGAGGGAAAGCGATGGAATGTTCTCCGATACTAAACTGATTCTGTCGCAGCATTCTGTGCAGAGGTAGGATGGAGCCTCCTGCTGCAATGGCCAAGCCCAGTTTACTAACTTGGTGCAGACAGTTTTTGCCGTGCTGGATTAACCAGACCAGCTTCTTCAGAGAGACGCAGACTCGATGACAGAAATAAGTATTGTGGCTGGTGCAACAGCTCACGTGCCCTGAAACTCCGCTGTGATGAGGAGTTTAATAAGATGTGGGATGTGAAGCAGCCCAGAAGAAAATTTTATTTCTCAAAGTTTTCTCTTTGGCATCTCAGGAGACAAAAAGCAGACCTCATCCCAGCCTCACTCAGGTTTCAAATCATTCTCATTAATGTCTCTTGTTTTTTACTAAAATTCACCAGGAGAAATTGTCTTATTTGAGACTGAATGCAGACATCTTGAGAATTATTTGAGAAATGATTGAGATCTCCTTTGAAACTGGAAGTGAGACTAGGGTGAGATGTTGTGCGACTTTTTTATTTGGAGACGAGGTTGAGAAACGGGAGAAATAAGCTGTTATCTCACTTAGCTCTCACGTAGATCCCATATTTGTCCAGGAGAAGTAAAAGAGACCTTTATGAGATCTCCTTTCCAAAAGGATTTTCCTCTGGGAGGGAGGGAGAGACGTGACCTGCATGTCTGCCCCCAAACTGGTTTACTGTGTAGCTTGATGGCAAACTCATTCTTTCACGGCATTGTGTGAACCCTGCCGGTTATTAACTGCCCCCCAATTAGATCTGTCCTGCCGCTGAGGCGCTGACTGACTTCTCCTTCTCTTCTCTGCGGGCTGCAGACGACGCATCGGGAACAGAGCTTTGAGAAGAATATTGTGTCATGCGTGCGATGTGACATTCATGTCCAGCATAGAAATCATCAACTCTTCCAGTCCCTCACAGTAAAAAGGATGCATTTAGGTACCGAAGCATGGTACTGTTTGATTTTACATGAATCGGTACTCTGTAGTACCGACAGAGTTTGGTAGGTACCAGTAAAAGTATAGAGTTTGGTACCCATCCCTAACTACTATGCACAAACGTCTCGTCTGGAGGTTGATCATCCCACCATCCATGCACACTTTTCAGAGGGTGTTTTTCTGTTCAGCTTTGCAGAAACAATCACTTTTCAGTCACAAGATACGATCTCACGTCAGAAAACAGAAGTCGGTATCTGAGACAACTCAGGAACATGACCAGCAACAAGGTGTTTCAGTCATCATGATCTACAGAAGCCCAGGATAGAGAAAGACGGCAGATGTGAATGCCTTCGTACAGATCTGGGCATGAAAAAGTTCCCCTTTCAGACGACTGCCAGCGACTTGTCTGCTAATTTATTCGCACAGAGAAACGCCTGTGTGCCCCGGGGAAATTTCAGAGCATAAATGAACGCCCGGAACAAGGACGTTTCCACACGCCAAGTTTGGACACCGTGCGTGATGACGTATTTGCGGGACAAATCGTTCAGCCAGTGACAGTGCAGTATTACTGCACCACTTCTGGCAGAAAAAGGAGGAACTTTTTCATGCCTGCATCTGTAGAGCTTATGGAGAAAACCTGGGTAAACCCTCTAGGTCTACATCAGTCTGATTTAATCAGTCTTTCCACAGGAATTGCTGTGTCACCAGATATCACTAGTAATCTGCTGCAAGCTCACCAGACTGGAGAGAACGCATATCAGATGTTTAGAAGTGAGCGTTTGGAGAAGGAGCCATCAGAAACTAAGCTCCATGACAGAATGAAAAAGCAGAATCTGATACATTCCGGATGCTCCCAACCCTCTGTAGCAAGAGTGGCCTTGTTGGGATTTCTCAGTGAACCATCTGGATTTGAAAGTGACCAAGGCAGTGGACCAAATGGATGAGCCAGGACATCTTTAATGTGAAGATGTCTTCTTTGTGAAACAATGATCACATGCCCAAAGAGATTTCTATCTGCTTTCACAACCAGCTCCGTGTTGTATTTTTGGTCTCCTCTATCTCTTTTTCACGATGCTTGAGAATGTCTTCAGATTCTGTGTCTCCAAAGGAGGGAACCCAGACTGACCCAGACTCAGAAATAAACCTGTTATTGCCATATAAACACAGAGAAAGGTAGCGAAAATGGGTACTGTTGCATATCAGTACCGATTTGTAGGTACCAAAAGTTCGAACTTAGTTACAGTAGTCATTCAAATGTGAACAGTACTCATCCCTTAATAGTAGTATGTCAGATATCTGGTGCAGTTCAGCATCATAGGCAAAACATCATGGAATAATGGCTCTGATTGCTGCAAGATCCATCATCCACTTTCCCTCGGGCAGGACTTTATAACACGTCTTTTTCGGCATTTTGAGTTGGAAATCGACTTGCCATGTGTGTCATACATAACGATAGTCAGGCTGGTGGACCAGGCGAGCACCAACCAGCAGGAAGAGGAGGAGGATGCAGACGTTTCTGTGACCATAGAAGACCATGATGATAATGACGATGATTAGCAGTGAAAAAAATAAATAAATACAAATTGGAAACCATATCGAGTGTCACTAAAAGGTGATGTTTAACTAAGTTACCCCTTGACACGGTTTATCAAGTTGAAATATCTAAAAATAAAGGATTTATAAAAATAGCAAACTTGAATTTGCCACCTTGGATGATGCAGGTGAAAATTCTCGCCTGGGCCATGTTCTACTTTCAGTCCTACAGTCATCCCTAATATTGGGATAATATGGGAAGATTATACATTTCCTGAATTGCTTCAGTCCTGTGAGTATTTCAGTGTTTGTTATTTGTGTCAGGGTTGTTCCTGCTCCTCACAATACTTAAAGGCCTCCTTCCACTGAAAACCCGTTTAACTTGCTCCTTCTGAAATACGGAGGGTTTCCCCTTGTTTACTTACACATGCTGACTTGCTAGCGTTGCGTTCCCCCCAGTCGGCTGTGCTTTCTCATCACAGAAACAATACGAAGAAAAGAGTGAATCGGGAACAGCCTCGCACTTCTACGTTACATTTCAAATAGCGTATCCCACGTGGGGTTTCTATCTGACCATTGGAAGGCAGGTAACCCTCCACTACACACTAGAACTGAAGACAGCACGACTGTAGCTTCGGAGTTGAGAAGCTAATTAGCTAACTGTTTGTTAGCATGACGGAACAAACTTGTTTGTCGGCTCTTTTTCCTGTCTGTAACAAAATAAGAGCGGAGGGCGGAGCTTCGTTCATACACTGATGGGAGGCAGCCAATCAGATGGAAATTCATGAGAAGGACCCGGAAAAGCTGCCGTTGGACCACAAGCCTCTCTTCTAGTATACAAATACAGCTGGATACAAAGATACCAGAAGGTTTTTTTTAAACAGAAACAATGCAGAATGCATTCAATAATAATGGAGAACACAGAAATATTAATGAAATGACCACGGAAGTACAACTTTAAAGAAAGACAACAGTGTAGAAGAAAATTGTGAAAAAATAATTGTTGTTGATAGTTTGAGGAGCCCCTGTGACCTCTATATTTATTAAACAGGTGCAAAACTGGTTTTAAATGAAAGATTTGAATCTCCCTTTAAAATGATACCAAATATGTCCACATAAAAGATGAGGAAAGGTCTGAAAAACGAGGCTTAAGTAGAACATGCACCAGCGCCTAGAGTTGAATTTCTTGTAGGGGTTGATGAACCTTATGTGATGATAACCATGACAAAGCTGCCACTTAGGATGGGTTATCATACCAAAATATCTTCTATGGACATGTACCTTTTCAAAAATCTTTACTAGATTTTGCCACCCTGAGTGGTACCAACATCTGGTCTGGCCCATGGACTAAAGAGCAAAGGGATATTGCGTAAAAAGCACCAAGATTGTATGGCATTTAGCCCAAAGTGGACGGTTTCGCTGCTGGCTGAAACCGTAATCATATGCATGTATTCTACCAGCCACTTGTTCAGCACTTAGAAAGTTATGTACTTCAGAATCAGTTTCACCTCAAACTGACCAACCCCCTCTAAAATATCATGCATAATATCTACAGAGAAGTTGTTGGCTGTGTTGAAATATTGAAGTGAATTCAAAAGACAAATGCGCTTCACACCATATACATGAGGCAGCCGTGGGTCTGTTTGTACAGTCTGACAGTGCTGTGCATGTGTATTGATAGTTCTTAAAGGGATATTGTGTAAGTTCTCCTGTGTTTTATTCACAAAAACTGATTATTTGGTTCAAAAGTGTTTTTTCATTAATCAGTAATCACTCCCATCAACAAACTGAAGTGCTCCTCTAAGTTCTAAATTTGCCGTTTGTATCATTCATTTACACATCGAGCGGGGCGGCTCGGTGGAGGCTGCCATGTCGTATCGCCATGTTTTTGCGTTCAGGAGAAGCGTGACAGCAGGAAAACACAGAAACTCACCGGACACACCGGAGTTTTCAGCTCAGTTCGAGGTAATGCCTTTGAAAAGTCACCGCGCTGCAGTGGGGAGAAACCAGCGTCTCACTGATGCTGCGTTCACGTGCAGTCGGGCAGACGGCCGTTGGTAACAAACCAGATGTCATTTTAATCAATGAAGCCGAGCGAAAGACGGTAAAACATGGATCAGGGAAAACAATACGACATCGCCATGACAACAAATCAGATGCGGACTGATGTCACTGTAACTGACGGACCACGTCTTCACATAGAGGCTGGTGATAACTTTACATGCAGCGGATGTCGTCGGTCTGCCCGGTTTCACGCGAATGCAGCATGAAAAGTACGAGGGAGCTGCTCACGATTACACAGTGTCCCTTTAAGACAACTTCCGGATCATCTTCACAGAATACAGTTTGAAAACGGTGTTTTTCAAGGAGACAAAATCGACAGCAATATCGAGCCCCAAATGATTCCACAAAGCCAAACAGGCCATTCAAACCAAGATTGTCCCCAGTAACCTGAAACAAAGTACCACAAATCTTGTGTTCAAAATTTGGAATTTGAAGTCCCTCTGTCTTAAGCACTTTCACCAAGTATCAAGTATCAAATTAAAACTGTATCGCTTGATGTCATGTGCATGGAATAGAGCACACAAATGAATATTGTTTAAAGATGAATTAAAAATTGGGGGGAAATTTCTTTAAGTAAAATATATAGCGCCTAATTTATGCAAATCCTTTTGGGTCCCAAGACATTTGCAGTTTCAAAATCATCATAAAACAGCTGAAACTCAAAAAATTAGAATACTGTGAAAAGCTCCAGTATTGTAGCTCAGAGTGTCACATTCTAATCAGGTAAATAATCCAAAACACCTCCATAAGTGCCCTGAGCCTTTAAAAAAGTCTCTGTCTTGGTTTAGAAGAATTCACAATCATGGGGAAGATGCTGATCTGACAGTTGTACAGAAAACCATCATTGACTCCCTGCACAAGGTGGAAAGACACAAAAAGTGATAGAAAAGAAGCTGGATGTTCTCAGAGTGCTGTACCTGTATATCTGTGGCCTCCAGCATTGAAGCTGTGATGAATGTTAAAGTCAGAGTCGCCTCGTCCTGCTGTGATCCATGTTTTTATCAGTGGAGTCGGGAGCGTTCGTCTCCCCCTACGTAATTTCCGGTCTGCGGGTGCTATTTTCAGAGGCAGTGGCAAGAAAACCCTGTTGGACTAGAATTTGTACATTTTTACATTGGCAATGTTCAGTGTGGATCTGATACACAACAAGGGCTTCTACATGAGTTAAAAATGAAAGTTGGCCTTTAAAAATAAAAGTTCCTTGCAGTCGGTTTCAAATTGAATGCATTTCTGATACGTTTTGTTTAAGAAGTGGCGCAATTTGTTGAACAGGTACATACCCGTAACTCAGACATGAATTACTAGTTACTTCATGCTGAATTTGATGTGACTTTACTTGAGGGTACACATTCATCTTGAAATCATCATTAAGAAATTATTAAATCTTAATGGTAGGCAGAGTGTAATGAATATACTGTATACCAATAGACCAACATGAGCTTTTTGGAGTTGGTCTTGCTTATGAAAAAGAAAGAAAAATCAATGACAATTTGCTATAATATATTTTGGTCTAACTGGAAAATTGGTGGACATACATATCAATGAATGCATAAATTGATGTTCACCAGTGTTGATCGATGAAGTGTAAAATTATCACATAAATTCACATTGAGATCGTCATTAGGCGATGATGAGCAACAGGAATTCATGATAGGTACTGCATTAATTAATGATTAGGTCAATATGTGTCAGGCATATGATTTGTACCATTATTGTAAAGTCTTACTATTTATTTTTTATGATTCAAAGTTTTTATTCTTTTCCAAATTCAATTTGAGTAGATACATAAGCATAGAAATAATTAATTTTAAAAAAGGAAAGAGAAAAAAAAAGATTGAAAAAAAGAGAAAAAAAAGATAAATACATATCCACATTCATACACACACATACATCCACCCACAACACCAGCGTACCTGTAAACTTACATATATTTGCATACAGATATACTTCCACACACTTCCATACCTTAATCCATAAACCATATGTCATAAAGTGTCCACATTCAAACCTACATACACATTCCTGGTTGTCCTGCATGCCTTCCCTTTCTCCATTATCTGTGTGATAATTCATTGTTCTAGTCTAAGTATCAATAGTCCAAAATCATAAATGTTCTTATTCCATTGGGACCATAAATGAGAAAAAAATAAATAGATGAATAAATAAAAAATGAAATAAAAAAAGAGATAATATAGTCTCCTTCAATAAATGATAGAAAAACAAAGAAAAAAAACAAACGCACACACACCTTGTCCACACTGTATTACCAACAGGCATCCCTGATCCGAATTTGACTTAGTTGTTCTCCTGCTTTAGGTCCTGCTATTGGCTAATGTACCTATGGCATATTCTCCATTTTCTTTCATAGTCATCCCATCGATCATTCATCCTATAAAAGAGCTGCTCATATGAAGCAACTTTTCGTAACTCACAGAACCAGTCTTCATAGGGTGGCGTCCTGGGATTCTTCCATTCTCTTAATAGGACCTGTATACCTATCATTATTGCTGTTTGAATGAGCTGAGCATTTTGGCAGTGCTCTACGATAGCTGGATCTCCAAGCACATATAATCTAGGAGAGAACTCAAAGCTGTCACCTGTAATTTTCCCAATACAAGAGTGAATTCTGTTCCAAAATTCTAAAGTTTTACTATTTAATTTGGTCTAGTCGCGTCTATGTAAACGTGCGGAGCGCTGAACCTTCTTGCAGCGCGTTTAGGGGCTGGAGTTTACTTGCTGTGGACACAAGTGTGCGCGTCAGCATTCGGATGTTTGTGTACATACTTGCTGCAGGAAACACGGAGCACAGGGCGGCCGAAGCGCTTATTACCGAAGGTCTCCGCTAGGAGGACTACGCAGCACTTTTGACTGAAAGGCCAGTCTGCTGGTTACAGCGTATTTCCTGTGCATTTCTGGAAAAAGTTTACCTTTAACTGTTGCAGCAAGAGCGTTTGTCACTCTGCAACAGGAGGAAACATGATAAAGACGCCGATAGTTGTGGACAAAGTCTGAGCGGCACTCTTTTAAACAATTTGTCGCTGTGTTTACCTCTGATCTCATGTTCACACTTCTGGACACACGAGTCAGTATTGGACTACGCGCATGCGACACGTTACGTCGCGTCGACACGACTGTACTTGCGTCAAATCAGTGCTGGGAGCATGTCGATTTCACTACGATGCACACCCGAACGCGTCGCCAGCAGTTAGTAGCTATATTCCAGCCTTGGGGCGGCGGGTGCGACAATGGCAGAGTTGGAAAATCTGAACTTTTGCAGCTTTAACGCAGCGTCAACCAATCAGAGAAACTCAGCATGTCTCAGGGCCATGACGCAGACACATTTTCTGGCTGTGATCTGCGTTTGGTCCCGGGTTTTGGAATGGTGGGTTGATGACCTGCTGTCCCGATGCGGGACTGCACTGGGCTGGATAGGAAAAGCTGAAATTTTCCATTGTCAGCGTGCAGTTCCTACAGTAAATGGCGAAACCATAGATACCTATGTATAATAGCTTGATAAATCATCCGCGCTGTAGGCCAATGGAACCGAATGTCTACACACGGCGGCCATCTTACCACAGTCAGCTCGCTCAGCATTGGGTTTTAATGGTGACGTACTTTTTTAAATAACCATAACTTACTCGATTTTGTACAGATTTTCAGTTGGTCTGGTTTGTTATAAACGTCAGAGATGTAGTTATGAAACTACACACTTAATGATTATAACTAACGATTCCAGAGCGAGCTATACCCATGGACTTTCATAAGCCGTTTTCACACTTGCATTGCGGAACATGAGCGGTAAAATTTATCCGCTCTTTAAACGGACTTGTCTTTTCAAACATGCCACTTCGTTGCGGACTTATCGCGTCCCGGGTGCTTTCAGATATCAGGAAATGTTGTGGAAAAGTCAGCACAGCCCCGCTCTCCCTTTAACTGTGTCTGGGACATTTTCTTGTGCGTTCAGCCAAAATGACGTGCCACAACATTTCCGCTCTTATGACATGGGCTCCAGCCGGTACATGTCCGCTACATCTCTGGGGTAAAAGAGCGGATTGCATGTCTGAATGCAGGCATTAAAGGACAGAGTCCGCAATATAACCGCTTTCAATGCAAGTCTGAAAGGGGATTTATCATAATAAACACGCGAGGTGCAATAAATACACACACGCCCAAGGCATTTATATCAGTGTTTAGAACTAGCGTACACAATGGATATATGTATGTATGTATGGGGAAAAATGTGTATGTATATACATATACATATATATATATATATATATATATATATATATATATGTATATATATATAAATAAAATATTTTAATTGTTTGACAGCACTAGTACATATATGTATATATATATATATTTATATATATATATATATATATATATACAGGTTTCCCTCACAGATTTCCACTTTGACTGATTTACACCTACTTTTGGTGTAGGACGTTCATTCAAACGTAATCTTTTTTAAAAGACAGATGGGAGGACCGAGCTAAAGCTGCGTCCCTAGTGTGTAAATAAGGCTTTAGACAGGGTGCGTTTACTAAAACCATAGTTGTTAAACTGTTCGCAACATAGTTTGGAAAATTATATTAAGATAGCAACAATGGTTTGGGGAAGCACACCCCAGCTAATCACACTACAACCAAAGATGGTAATTTAAACAAAGGGATTGGTCATAAAATTGTCACCCAGTAGAACACGATAAAGTCTTTTTTTCAAAAAGAAATGCTGTAATTTCAATGTTGAAGCATCCAGAATTATAGCTACATTTATAACGTTTGTAAGAAACTTAGCCATTTGTAAATGCGTCAAGATTTCAGTGAAATATGGTTATTTGCGTTTGCAGAGATCACTCTCCATCATTCAGAAACCATAGGGCCCCAGAGAGAGCCTGAGTGTGGTAAGATGGCCCCCAGTGATGCCGTCCAGCAAGCTGCCATAAGACATCTAGCGATTATATACAGTAGATATCTGTGGGTGAAACTACCTAAACTCAGAACACCTCTGAACAGTCTGTTAAATCAACACACGGCGTAGAGACGCATGACAACATCGTTCTCTGGCCTCGTGGAGCACATAAAGCCAAGCAGCAGCTCAGTTTCATCCGCCATCGTGCAAATGCACATCAACAGCGTTTTGGTCTCTGAATGTCAGCATCTGATTTAATGCGAACCTTCAGAGCGCAGGGATGTGTGCGCTGATGTTTTACGAGCAGGTTGATAACAGCCGAGTGGATAGCTCGTTAGCTTGACAGTAAACAGCTGACAAACCACATTTCTAAAAGCCTTAATTCACTCATCCCCAACTCCTTTTGTGGTTTAAAAAGTCCACACTGCAAACGTCAATGCCTCCAAGACTTAACCCTTTTCTGTTGTTTTGTTTTTCACAGCAGCATAGCAGTCCATTAGCTGTATTTTTTTACAGTGAGCGGCGCACAGGGGGGTCACGTGGGGACCAGGTGGGGGACGGTGAGAGGGGAGGAACAGAGGTGTGAATGGCAGAGGTTGGTCAGAGTTTTACAGACCTGCAGCTCTCACAGAGCTCTGACTGTTTTCCTTCCTTTTTATAAATACATGACGTGTTGATACTGTCAGGATGGAAGGACCATTTCACCCAGTAGAACAAAAAGTGTTTCTGAGCAGGATTACCAGCTCTGGCTTTAATCAGTCATAGCATTTGGGCTAGTGAACCCAATTTTATTGAATATTGCAAAAACTTTTAAAAGAAACATCTTCTATTGCGCCTTTAAGGGACATCAGGAATTCCCAACTCTGCAACAGTATCTACTGTACTGTGTTTGTTGTCTATGGTGTACATGTGCTGTGCTTGTGTTTCATGTACTGTAATTAAAAAGAAAACTGCACTTGGAGCACCTCATTTCCTTCTCAGGAGTCAGATGCGGAAATTTAGAAGCTCCTCACTGTTTTATACGTTTCCGTTCGTATTTTGTTGTTGGTGTGTGTCTGACATTATTATCATTTCAGCTCTCAGTACATTAAAAGAAGGTAATACAGCTTTTGTGTGTCCCATATGATAAATAAAATAATAGTCCTCATAAAATCTGTCCATGTTTCCGACAAAAATCTCCAGTGAAAACCTCTTCTGTACATCTAGGCTGTCCCGTTTCACAAAGCTTAGGCTGCTTCAGACCCTGAAATGAGACAAACCTTAAATGTGTGTGACGTTGACTCTGTGACACAGGAAGTAAAAAGAAATATTGCTGCTGTATGCGGAAGCATGGAAAAAACAAAAAAAACCTGTATGCCGTAACTATTTCTGCAAAGAATAAACAAGACAACTTAGTTATTAACTTGTCACTCCTCTGTTGGAACAAACCTTGATGAGAGCTAAGTATCACCGTAACGAGCCATGCCGTAATTGTGAGTCAAATAAAAAGAAGCTGTGTGTGTGTGTGTTCCTGTACTTGCTACATTGGGAGGACCGTTTTGCGCTTTTAAAGACACACAACAAAACGTTTAGCAGTTTTCTCATCGGCAGCTAAACTAGCATCCATCTTGTATCGTACCTGCACTGTGATTGACTCCAGTCTTAGTTTAACTCTTGTTTCCTTGCGTTTCTTTCCTGAATCCGACGTGATGCGCGTTCAGAACACCTGCTGTGTTCATATCTGGTTCATATCCGTTTGCTAGTATGTGATGCGGTGCCCAACCAATAGTCGGCTGCAATGTCACATCTCCGTCCCCTAGAGCCCTGCACTGGAGCCCCAAGCCCACCGGCTCCCGATGGAAGCCCGGCCCCAGTGACCATATCATTACCTCGGACCAGAATGGGCTTGGCCTCTCCTTTTTTTAAAACCCGCTAACTAGAGAGATGTGTGCGGTGTTTGTGTTTAACCAATTTAAATGGCAACACTTGAACGCAACAGCCGCCTTTCCTTTCTCCCCCTCCCGTCGCTGATATCCTTGCCGCGCAGGTAAGATTGATAGTTCTGCTGCTACTGGTTGTTGTCTTTATTGAGATAAAGAAGAAAATATTTCTGATAAGCTTTTGCTACGTTTATCGTAATAATAGACACTAATATACAGTTTAAGTGCGTTGGCTACTGCATCTTATGGCTGCGATATGTAGGTCAAATTTTCATGCGCTGTTGGAGTTGCAAGTTCTCAGATAAGACCGGAGGTGTACCTTTAACTGCACCTATACACACCAATTCTCATTAATAAAATAATGCAGTCATTAAGTTAAATCAATTCATTAAGGGGCCAGGGCCAGACTCGGGCTCGGAGATATTAGGCCCGTGCAGGGCACTACCGTCCCGGATGGAAAACTTACATACTGCTGTTTCTGAGCCTTGGGACGCTTCTGGGCAAGAACAAGTCAGAAACACATATTTTTAAGGTCTAAAAGTTACGTTGTGTGTCTTAAATCAACAAAGTGAGGACATTTTGGACGGTCCTCACGAAAAAAAGTCTAAGAAAAACCCATTTTTGAGGGTCAAGATTTGGTTTTAGAGTTTAGTTTTAGATTACAGTTAGGTTTTGGTTAGGGTAAGGGTTGGGGTTAGATAACCAGTTTCGATGGTTAGGGTTAGGGTAAGGGGCTAGGGAAAGCATTATGTCATTGAACGTCCTCACAAAGACAGAAGTACAAGGATGTGTGTGTGTGTGTGTGTGCTGGATTGGACAGATGTTTCAGGAGCTGGTGTTAGCGGCCTAAAAAGAGCCATATCACTTATTTAATTCAATACAATAAACGAGTTTGTGGCCATTTCAACAGCTATCTGGCAGACATGAAACCCAATAGGCCCTCGGGAGGCATGTTGTTATTAAACTTCATCTTAAACTTGTCAGATATGTGAGGCTATAATATGATTACTTCATGCCCAGCCAATTTAGTTCGCGTGAAAGTGATACTTTAAAACACCCCCGTGATATTAGCATTTAATGTCTGATCGCAGCAGAGAAGGTGGTTGATATTATCTGGGATTCAGACAAGGTGAAATATCTGTTAATAAAACAAATGGAGTCAGTATAGATGGCAAAGTTGCAGTAAATGAGGATTTAGTTTTTAATCATACTTGACTGAAGACAGATTTGAAAACTTTAGCCAACCGCTGTCTTTTCAGGGTCAAACAGCATTTCAGGAGAGGACATAATGAGGATTGACTGTTAGAGAATAAAATGATTGATGTTTGGTGAATGAGTCTCCTGAACATCTCCAAATTCAGACAAAAGAAAAGAAACCTGCTGTAAACAAACAGCTGCAGGTGTTAGTGCAGGTTCTTTTCATCGACTTCCAGCTTTCAGTTTTAGAGAAATTTTGGAACACAAAAGGAAATGGTTACTTAGTCAATAAGAGATTTAATAAGAAAACAGTACAATATACTACTTAGCAGCAAAAGTATTTCATGTTATTTAAACTCAGTTCAAAACCTAAGTAAATAGTGTTTTTGGTGGATGATTTCTTTGTTGTAATGAAGCTTCTTGGTAATAAAAATAATGCTGTTGGAAAGCCAGATTATTCTCTTATCTGGAGCCATGTTTGTCAGGAAAATGCATGTGTGGGATGAGCAAAAGTTTAGTATGTGGGTTGTGCTCATGAAGAATTTGCTAAACCTTCTCTGCCAAACAGCTGATGACCCATGTTTGGTGTTATTCATTGGACTGGATGATTGAAGACATTAAAGACTGCACAAATAAGACTAGGCTCGCTAAACTACTCTAGTATTATGTACTGTAGTAGGAGAGGTGGGCATGAGTCATGGCCGAGACTACAAAAATAAAACTACTTGAAATGGTTAAACTAAAATAAACTAAGGGTGCTTTCACACTCTGGCTGTTTGGTCCGTTTCATTTGATGCAGTCTGAACACCGACTGTACTCTGGTGCGCACAAGAGAAGCAGACTCTGGTCAACCCGAAAGCCGGGGGTCTCGGTTCACTTGCAAACGGACTATCAGACTATCTAGAGCAGTGATCACCAATCCCGGTCCTCAAGGACCGGTATCCTGCTGGTTTTCCAGGTCTCCCTGCTGCAGCACACCAGAGTCAGACTCAGACAAGCTCTGGACAACTCTGCTAATTAGTCAATGATTTCAATCAGGTGTGTTGCAGCAGTGAGACATGGAATACCTGCAGGATACCGGTCCATGAGGACAAGGATTGGGGATCCCTGATCTAAGAGCACCTAATGGAAGTGACGTTTGTCGACCGCAATAAAGCAGAAGAAGAAGTAGGAGGAAGTGCGGAAGATTATCGTTTGGATCGGAGGAAAAACAAAACAAACCGCACGTGTGTGAAGAAGCCGAGGTCAAAACAACAACGAAAAACAACTGGAAAGTGTGTAGAGCGGAGATGGAGTAGCCTGATGATAAGAAGCAGAAAGATTTACACTTAAATCACAGATCCGTTTTTCTTCTTCTTCCTGCTTCTTCATCATTGATCAGTAGTTGTATTGGGGAGCATCGCCCCCTAGCAGGCAGTTGTTTTAACTACAATGGTTTTAACCAAGCGAGTTTAGTACGCTTCATTTACTGCAGTTTGAACGCAAACCGAAGCAAATGAAATGAAATCAAATGAAAAAAATACTTTATTTATCCCAGAAGGGAAATTCGACAAGGAAGGTACAACATTTTTCAGAAATCCCCGTCCAATCGGACTGAGTCCCCGGACTATCCTGATGTGAATGCATCCTAAAACTTAATAAAAAGACTGAATTAAAGATACGCAACGTAACTTTTCCACCTTAAAAATCTGTGTTTCTGACTCATTTTGATGTCACACCAACATTCATTATGCGCATTTTCGAGCCGTCACTGCCCAGAGGCGTCCCAGGGCTCAGAAACTACTGTATGTAAGTTTTGCATCTGAGACGCAGCCGTGATGTTGCAGCCGACTATTGGTTGCTAACAAACAGATATGAACCAGATATGAATTCAGTGGGAGTTATGAACGTGTATCATGGAGGATTCAGCAAGGAAACACAAGGAAACATTACCGGAGGAAGAGAGGAAAAGAAAGAGAGGAAGGGACAGAACAAGAGTCAAGATAAGACTGTCTTTTACTGGCTGGAGTGAATCACAGTACAGGATGCAGATGGATGCTAGTTTAGCTCTGACAAAAATGTTAAAAGTCCCATTGTGGGGCTTTAAATTACCAATAAATAAATCAGAGGAAGCAGCAGAGTTAAAGCAAAATTCAGCAAGTTTTCACCTCAGTAAATGCATTTCAGAATCCCTGTGGGGCTAAACCAGGGGTCGGCAACCCGCGGCTCCGGAGCCGCATGCGGCTCTTTAGTCCCTCTGTTGCGGCTCCCTGCATTGGAAAATGAATTAATGACTATTCTACTAAAGTGTATTGTATTTTGGTTGGTTCACTTTAATAATGTGATTCTAAAAGACCGAGACAAAAGTCCCCTTGAGAGACAATAAAGTTTCTTATCTTATTCTAAATTTGAGGATTATGATGATCCCTCTGAGGGATTCATGTAGAGTTGCGCACTTTTCCCGAGTTCTCCGAGCACTGCAAATAAGATAAGATAAGATAAAGATAAAGATAAAGATACTTTATTGATCCCCGAGGGGAAATTCATGTTTCAGTACAACCCGTCCAAGACACACAAACACAAGAACATTACAAGACAGGATCAGGCAGACCGTGGTCATGCAGCCCCTCACAGGGCGCACCTTTGCAGAAAGAAAACGGTAACATGAGGAAAGATGGGTTGGTGGTAAAAAGAGGTCTCCGAACTCTCCACATTTCAGGTGGAGACCTTGGAGACAAAAAAAACACCAGTACAGAGAAGCACGAACTCGACAGTCACAACATAGACATGGTGGGCAGAAGGCGGGGTTTCCCCCAAACAGCAGAGCGAGGACGCGATAGGCACCCGTCAGCTTAGTCTGTCCAGAAGGGCGGTAAGAAGAAGGACTAGCCGTGCAGTGGGATGTGCGCATCAGTGTCGTGGAAATGTGTGTGCGTAAGCGAAAGACAGCGGCTCACGCACAATCCGTAGATGATAGAGACGGCCTTCAGAGAGTCCCAACTGTTCTCGTGGAGGGGGGGGGGGCGGCAGAGCCTCACTTCTGCAGTTTCTCCAAGGACATTTGGGGAGTTAAGGAGCAGCTGCAAGGCTGCTCCCGGGGACCAGATTGGAGATAAGGAGATAGTTTGGGTCCAGGCGGAGGCATGTTTCTGTCTGCCTGTAAAGTCTTCAGCAGGTCTCAGAGGCGACCAAATCAGCCAAATTTGTGTTAATTACCCCCAATCCGAGTCTCCAACTGCTCCAGGTGGAACCCAACATCCTTTATGCTGTCAGACATCGTCCCCAGTTTGCCCCACAGGGCATCCACGCGAGTCAACGTGCACAAAGTTTGAGTCTGAGTGTTGGTAGCTCGGAGGAACAGTTCTGACGGCAGCCTGCCCACAGCTGCCGTCAGCTTCAGAATTTCCCCGATGAACCAGGTACCTGACAGCTCCAATCAGCAGGAACCCAGTTATCATAAATCCAAACATGTACAGGTCTTCAGTGTGACCTGTTGGGACTGTCCCGTCCGGACAAGATGCCGCCCCTGCACCTTGTCTGTGGGTAAAAAAATATTATCCGTAGTGATGAGAGACCCGCTGTCCAGATCCATAGTTGAAGTTTTAGGATTTAGGAGAAAATGCAGAGAGAGGCTCAGAGGAGGACAGGACAAAGATTGCAGGGAAAACAGGGAGGAAGGGAGCAGAGCAGAGGAAAGCACGTCTGCACTCGCTGACAGCCGGAAGAGAAAAAAAAAAAAAATGCAATGTGAAATAAAATCCAACTCAACTATTAAATAAAGACATAATTTATATTTTACCATTTTGCAAAGCAGCCCATTGAGTGTCAGTGCAACAAGCAGGTAACTGCAGTGAAACGACGAGTAACTGTCCAGCATGATGATGCGTCTCACAAGCCTTTATGCAGCTAATCAGTGTTAATAACTGCACTTCATGCTCACGTGCCGCTATTGTGCAGCATAGCATGATACAGCCCTATTGAATCAGCAATCACGGAATTAAACATTAAAAACGGAATTAATTACAAACAAAGAATATCACTGAGTGTGGACGTGCCGCGGAGCGCTGAACTTTCCTCCTGGCGCACTATCCCACGAACGTCTCACAGCGGAGCGTCTCCTGTTGTGCTGTTGCTGCAGTTCTGGCATTTAAAGTGAATAATAAACGAGCAAAAGCTTATTTGTCCAATTCGACCCTGTCATGCTGCGTTTTGATCACTTCTCCAGCCGACGATAGAGAAGAAAAGTGTCTGATGCACTGAGTACCAGCGCTGGCAGATCTATTTGTTTTCACTGCTGACCAGATTATTTTGCGTAGCCATGTTCATATTTTGTGAAACAGTAATTTCATTTTTCGGGCAGCAGACTGCACGCGCCAGTAAAAGGATGACGGCGCAGACAGGCAGCGTGTTTGGTTTGCTGCTGGTAGGATTATTAAAGCTGCGTCTTTTTCCATCCCCATACAAATACAACAACTAAAATTGATTTTAAAAAAAAGTGACCTTCAACCCGACGTCTTTTCTTTTTTTTTAGTTTAAAATGTTTTTTTTGCTGGATGCAGAAAATGTGATTTCGTTTTTTCGTTTTTATGTTAAATGCAACACATTTAACGTTAAAGCGATTAATTATCAATGTTAAAAAGTCAGTTGATGCTCCAGTGTTTTCTTTATTGTAGGAAACGGGTCTAAGGTGGCTGTTTGGCTGAAACAGGTTGCCGACCGGCTTATTTAAGACTTTTACATTTTTGCGGCTCCCAGACAGATTTGTTTTTCGGTTTTTTGGTCCAATATGGCTCTTTGAACATTTTGGGTTGCCGACCCTGGGCTAAACAAAGTGTTGACGAAGTGATTCAATGCTCCCCCCCCCCCTCCCCCGGTGTCTCTGGCCTTTAAGCCCTACTTCCTGTAACTCTCTCTGTGGCCGACCCAACATGAATCTTGCGACAACACAAACTGCTGTATGGCACTCAAGTCCCCTATCCACCGAGCTGCTTCCAGCTCTGCCTCTGAACCAGAAACAGACAAAAAAAACATTTTCTTTAGCTTCCCACCACCTAAACACCGACTGCTGTTTTAACAGCTCTTAAAAGTCCATTTTTCATGTTACAGCTCCTTTAACTAAGGGCTTTTGGGTTTTGTGAACTTCAATTTGGAAGGTAAACCAAAGAGGAATCTTAAATTTAACAAACTTAAAGCAACCCTTACCCATGTTGCATTAAGTTATATTATTTTTTAAAAGGGTAAAATGGTTTGAATGAGGTAATGATGGTAACTCTGAAAAATGAATTTTCAATGAAAAACTCCAACCAATCCTTGCAGTGGGACCCACGCCTAGGATTGACCAAGGGACCGGCCTGTCAGACCTTTGCTTCCCTCATTCCGGAGGCAGAGGGAATGGGGGTGGGATCTTTGGAGTGAGGCAGGACTGTTTATAGTCAAATAATCATGCTGTGCTTTCTGAAATGCAAGATTGGAAAGGCTTGCTTTACTATCACAAAGCTTATGTAACGTACTCAATGAGAAGCGAGAACTTTCTTTCTGTTCTCGGGGCCACGGGAACAAAATGACGTAACTTTTGTGCTCACGGACGTTATTGAGGACGTCTTGCGGCATGTTCTCGACTAAAACTTTCTTCTCGTGGAGCTCCGAGACGTATTGTGTGATTGGTCAGACATTTGAGGCGGGCGGGGTCAACGGGTCGCTTGAAGCAGAGTTATCACTTCCACATTCCTACAGGTTGAACAGATAGTTTTAATAAACAGCTGATTGAGGTGGTAAAAAAATAAAAAATGTAAACTTCACACGTGGCATTTAAATACACGGACACCACCGCGTGCGCAAGCCCATCCTGCCTCAGACAAAGTTTGTTGTAAATGTGTAATCACTGGGGGAACACTCCTGATTATATGCATAATCAGTAGGGGTTTTAAAGGGAACAACATCGTAACACCATAGAATAAGACAATTTACCTTGTTGATTCACAGTTTAACTTTTTCTTCTATCCTTTTCACAGGAAGTCTGGAGACACGCTTCACGGCCCCTTGTTTGTGCCTCTTCTGTCCTTCCTGATGCCTACAGGGAGCTCCTCCGATTGTTGCTGGTGTTGAGAAGCAGGTTGTTTTCAGTGCAACATGCGTCAGCTCAGCGGCGTTGATATGCAAACTTGATAATGGAGTCAGATCAATTTCTGGCATTGTTACAACACAGAAATAATTCACCAAATACTCATTTACGGACTTCTTGTGCCTTCAGTATGTGTTGGTGTTGGATACAGAGATGAGTGTCTGGTTTCCCGTTTTATGTTGTAGCTTAAGGCAGGTACACACGACAGGAAAATCAGCCCGATTTATGTCCCGATCTTCCCCATACGATCAAAGACAGCAAAGGTCTAATTGTTGGATGTTTGCAAAAAACATCTCATCTGATCTTCTCATAGTGTGATGTGAGTTACGAGTGATTTTGTCCGACCGGATCCGCTTGAAGGAGAGATCGTAGATAATGAACATGTTTAATATTTGCGACTGGAAATCCTGGTGTGTGTGGTGTTCTGAGAGGACCCGAACACGCACAGTGTCCACAGCTGTGCAAAATCAAAAACGCTGCTGTCATTGGGAAATCACGTGGAGGCTCCCAGAACAACAGCCAATCAAAACGCAAGAGCTAACAGCTGACTGACGGAAAAGGAAGTAAACACAAACAAAGAGCACACAGCCATTAGCTTACAGCCCTGCTCTCCAAGCTATCTAATGTTTGTGGCCATTTTCATTGCGGTCATACAGCCACATTCTTATTACTCTCTAGGACTTTTACGCAATGATTTTTTTTCTATGTATGTGTTTTTCCACAATGTAAGAGGCTGAAAAGTCCGCTACGTTTGTTTATGCTAAAGTCTCGTTGTCAAGTCTCGTCATGAAGTCTCGTCACAAAGTCTCGTTTGATATTGCGAGATTTGGGATGTTGACAGTGAAGGAGCCGATTCTCTGCTGACATATCAGTTAGTGTGGGGTGTTCTCCGTCGTGTACACCCCACACTATATGATCAGAAGAGGCAAATCTTGTGTGATTTGTCTTTTGTAATCATCACGTGTGAGGTCTCTACATCTATGAAGGTCTCAGGAATCCTGTAGTATGTACCTAGCTTTAGTTTCCATTTTACCTACTGTTCCTTTGACTGCCGTTCCTTACTGCTACTTCTTGTTTCATTGTCACTCCCTCAGGATTTAAGCATAGTGCCTCACCAGTTCATTTTGTTTGTGTGTCCCTGTGCCAGCTCTGGTGTTTCAATTTTGATAAAGATGGAATCTAACCCCTCATCAGCCTAGTCTGCATTTTGGGTCCCTCCATCTCGCCTCCCGTTTCCACAAACCTTGACGAGTCTGGTCTCTGAGAAGAGTCTTGCCTCATCCACATTCTTCAAAACTTAAATGTTCAATATGTTTATTTTCTCTTTTGTCTTTTTTCTGTCCTTTTGAGAAAGTGTGTTTATTTTACAGAGTGCTCTTTCTTTTGAGAGGCTCTGTACTGTCTCCATGGAAACACCTCTATTCTTCCAGCCTCTTGTCATTTGGCAACTCAGACCTCCAGAGCTTGAAATGTAGTCATTGATCATTTGGGAAATCTTGACTCAAAATGAAATGTGTTTGTGTTCTTCTGTCTGGTTTTGAGCTTGTGGTGCCCCAAGTGATGACAGATATGGGCAGCAGCTGTGAGCATGGACCCTACAGCGGTCAGTCGGTGTCGGCCATGTTAGACTGATCTGGATGGAGAAGATCACGATGCTGATTTCTGCTCCATTGGGTGGATCTTCTGGTGGAGGCGGTGTGATGGTGCAGGGCGGCGTCTCCCTCAGAGGACAAACAAAGTTTGTCATCACTGGAGGAAAACTCAGTGCAGGGAGATGTGGAGATGAGATTCTACAACTATTGGTGATCCCATACAGTGTGGGGTGCTGTCACTATGCCTCCAATTGATCATACACCCTATCTACTTGGCCAGAGGGATATCCCCTTGGTGTGACTCTCACCCAGGACAGGATCAAATCCCGCCCAGGCCCCCCTTGTGTACCTTGCCACATTTGGCGTTGTTGGCAGGATCGATGTGCGATACTGGTAAACAGTCCATGGAGTCATAATTGGTGGCAACCTGTGCGTAGCATGAGGACATGCTTGTGTAAAGACAGGGAAAGACGTGACAGTGTGGGGACCTGTCACTGTGCCTCTGATAGATCAGGTGGCCTGGCTACTTGGCCACAGAGATGTCCGTTGGCTGACTGGTTAGTGTTCATGACTCTCACCCGGGGGTCTCGGTATCAAATCCTGCCTGGGTCCTCTTTAGGGATGCTCATTGTTGACTGGTTTTGTTTGGGAACTGGCTGTGAGTAAAATTGATTCTATGGAATCGCTGGCAAAAACACTTTAGATTCCTCTATCGGTCCTTCCCAGGTTGTGCCACCAAGTGAGCTGAGCTTCTACACGATCCAAAGTCTGGCTGCATTTTACAAAGAAAGACAACATCTTGGGGATCATCATCTGTATAACTGTAACAGGGATCTGTGCACCAAAGATGGTAACACTTTTAAAAACATAAGAATAATTTGTGATTTATTGCTCAGAGATTTATTGTTTTAAAGTTTACAGTTAAAGACAAGACATGCCTATTAAGTGTGATTTTTTTTCCCAGGGGCAGGGGCGGACTGGGACAATAATTCAGGCCGGGAATTTAATCCCATCCCAGGCCACCTTCACCAAATTAACCCAAAAACACTAAGAGTGAATGAGGCTGGGCGCCTACTGACGTAAGACTGTAAAATAATAAAACAAAGGCTCCACATGTGGCCACACACAGCTTTTTGTTTCTTTCCCTTACAAAATAAACATTTGTTGTGCTGCAACAACCTGTATGTAAATTACATAAACTGAAATTTTACTTAATCAACTACAATATGGTTAAATGTGCAGTCTGTACATTTAACCATCTTGTAAATCAAATAAAATCCCACGATCATCCACCTAAACTTGATGCTCATCCTTTTTATAATCTAACAGGTTATTCTATTAACTATTCTAAAACTATCAGCGGCAGGTTTGGTTTGCACTTAAAGGTATAGTCCGAAGTTCCCCCCGTAAAAAATAAATGTTAGACTTGAGCAAGTGAAATCCATCTCAAACTCCGCCTTTGGGCCTCTACTCCCATGCCGTGGTGCGCTTGAACGCAACTCTCTCTCCCTGCTTGTAATTCGGCGCTGCGTGTCTGCAAAAAGAGGTTCATTCCTGTTCACTTCAGATTAGTCTGGTTAACAGATTAGTCTGGTTTAGCTTTGCCCTCAATCATTTGCCCATTGGCTGTTTTTGGCCATTGCAGTATTTTCTGGGAGTGACGACATGGGACACGGCAAGATGGCAACAGTGGGAAACACCCAGCTTCACTTTTCCCTCTTCAGACATAACCGGATACTGCATCCATTTTTTTAGTCTTTGGACTGAACTCTATCTTTCAAGATGACACAGCCGGTCCCCACAGAGCAGGTTTATCAGAAACCATCTTCTAGACTTGTAGTTCTCAAGACCGGTCTTAGTCTCAAGACCGCTTTTTCGCAGTCTTGGTCTTGTCACGGTCTCGGCAGTCTTTGGTCTCGGTCTTGGTCTCGGGTCTCTCGGTCTCATAATGTCTCGGACTGGCCGAGTGGTCTTGAAGGGATTTGTAACCTATATAATTTCCAGGCAGGTGCTGTTTTTTTTTATATATTTCATTATACACCCGTTCAATTACCAAATAATAAAATCTCATTTTTATACTTAACAGCTGAACCCAGTATGATGCTTAAATTCTACAACTCATGAAAAATGGCAAAAAAAAAAAAAACGTTTTTTTTGGTCTCGGTCTCGGTCTTGAGCTAAACTAGTCTTGATCTTGAGTTGGTCTGTCTTGGTCCCCAAAAAAAAACCCTTGGTCGTGACTACAAGTCTACCATCTTCAGAAGACAGAGGACCTTCCTTCTGTCCTGACCTCAACCTCAACCCCACTGAACCCCTGTGGGATCATCTTGGGCTGCAGTTTGTACCAGAGCAACCAGTACAACCACAGTGACAGACTGGATGATAAACCTGAGCCAGGGTTGCAAATGTGTCATTATCTCTGCAGGATCTTTCATTTCCTCATGATCACAGCAGAACCTCCTTCCACACGAGCATCAACCTGTCAAAGTTGGCTTCCTCAGATCAATATCACCGTTGTCCGTGTGCAACATGCAACACATGCAGCCCTGGTTTAAAAAGACCTGCTTAAACAATGGAGTCATAATTTATCCTGTTTCATTTTCCTGAGATGAACTTGTCTGATTCATCAGCTGTGCAGTGACAAAGTGGGTCAGACGCCCTCTTTCCATTTTTCCTTTACATTTCAAGCTGTTTAATGGATGCAGTTTTATCTTAAGCAAGAGCCTGCAGAAATACACACCGCTACTCAGACAATCAATCATCCTTTTTATTAAAAAACAACCAACAGATGCCAAACGGAGCTATATTTTCTGCTTTCACTCATCCCTCGAAATGAACATCTCACAGGACGACGTAGTTCAGGTATTTGGTTTGAATTCAAAGACTGAATACGTACTTGGATTAACTCCAGTTTCCAAAGCAGAACTGAAGACATAAATTAGATTAACATCTCACAGGCGTTGTGAATATTGCCTGTTTTATTTCCACCTCTTCACCCACGTATGCTGCTGCTGAGCTGTGAGCATCTGCATCGCTGCATAAGCAGCAGCTCCCATAATGAACATTTCCAATAACTTGTAGCCACCTGATGCATAATGTGAAAACGCAGCGTGGAGGACATTAACGCTGATGGCAGTATTATGTCTCCGCTGAGAGGGACATACAGACAGATGGACGAGAGTCTTTTCTAAATGAGGATTATTATGATGACATTTCTCTTTACGTAAATACTGCAAGAAAAACATTTGAATTTGCATGAAAATCCTCTTTTATTTCTGACAATCTCAGTCTCCAAAAACAGTATGTAACGTGCCTCCACATATTTTTCTGAGTTTAAATAAACTCCCTGTCGTCTTAATCAGGTCCACCTGTTGAACTTTTTATTAGCACAGATATCTAACCAGCCAATCACATGGCAGCATCTAGTCACATAGACATGAAGCTGCTGAAGAACATCAGATTGAAGACACAGGGATTAAAAGTCTCTGTCACTAGACGGATTCCCATCAGTTGGAAGAAACATTTGTTGCTTTTTGTTGTAGTAAAGTTTAGACCAGAGGTGGGGGACCCTGGTCCTTGGGGACCGCAGTCCGTTCAGGTTTTCCATGTGTCTTCACCATGAAAGCTATCCAGCTCCGGGCAGACAGGGTCCACACCACAACCATGGCTGCAGCGCTGGCCCTGACCTCATCCAGACAAGGACAGCTACCACGGCAACGACCATACAGTCAGGGAAGCGGTTGCTCCTAATGGAGAGGACCCCCATGAGGAAAAACACTGGAGTGATACAAAAAAATTAAAAATAAAACAACAATCGAATCATCTAAAAACAACAATAAAACCACATTTTTAAAAAAAGGAATTGAATCTGGTGTGCAGGAGCAAGGAGCAACCACCTTCCAAAGTGGAAATCTTAAGCGCTCCACTGAAGCGTCGCCGTGTAAATTGCTGAAAACGCAAAAGTCTGTTTTGTAATAACGAAAAGTGTTTGTCATCACCAACGGCATGGCCAAGTGTGGCACGGTGTGCCGATGCCACCCACAGAGGCAGCTGGCACACCCTGGCAACCTACTGACCTGACTGTAGGTCAGCTATTAGCAGAGCGCTAACTGCTGCTAATAGCGATGAAACAGAGTTCTCAGTTCCTTGCTGGTTGAACTGAAAATTTATTTTCAGAGTGACTTATGGAGTAATGAAGACTGCTGCCTGGATCAGACGCGTTTTGCCAGTTGGACGTCCTGCGCATGCCGAGCAGGCATTGAGGACTTTGTTTGGAGGCCTCTGAACTGACTGTTAGGGTCACTCATTAAATGAAAGTGGACGGAGGACATCGGTTTCCATCCATTATTGAAGTGTTGGACTCGTGTGACAAAGATATTTTTCCAAACATGAACTGCTTACTGGTATTCTGGTAACACTGCCTGGTCCATGTTGCTGTGTGGAGCCTGTTTTCAGTTGTAAACAGGATTAAATCCACCAGCAGAGCTGCGATGCATGAAACAACAGCTATTCTAGTGCAGACATTACACATCAATAGAAACACAGTTTTGAATTATATATCACATTTTTCTGCCATTGACCTTTGATTTTTTACATACTTTACCTTTAATAAAGTGACTGAGTGAAATTAAAAACATATTTCAGACTAAAGAGTGTGATTTTTAAGTTGATTTAACTCAAAAAACATCTGTAGCAAATGTGATGCTGTCATGTCAATATGACACCAAGAAATAAAAAGCATTCCAATCCGGTACTGGAAGGTGGACAGTCAGTATATTTTCATCCACCATACCTTTAACCTTTTCCCTGACTGAACCTTTTACAGCATCATAATGAACTCAGAGAGGAGGCATCTGATCAATATGAAAAATTCTCCACTTCACCTTCCACAATACAAGAAAAACTGAAAGATGGAGATGTGACACAGAGAAAACACAAACTGTATGTGATGCACTCAGATATGCAGCTGTGTGGGATTCCACTTTCCATAAAATAGAGAAAACGGTCAACTTTGGGGCATTTGCTTGTGTGTGGGAGGGACAGATGTGTATCACAACCCCCTAAAGTGCAGTAAGGCTTCCACACAAACAGACATAATCCTATGATGCTGGCTTAATAAACACATAAATAAGCTTAAATAAATCAGTATAGTATTGAAAAAAGCTGCAGCTGCTTTGAAAGGGAGGAAGTTAAGAGGAAATAGAGGGAGAGGGAGGGAGGCAGACTTGGTCTCCGGAGCGTAACCGAGCCTCAGCCTCTAATGAGTTTGGCAAGCTGCAGGAGAAACAGCAGCAGGGATTTCATGTCTGTGTGTAGAAGCAACAGCATCCGACATGAGGAAATCACAGTGATGTGATGTCAGCGGCGACTTGTGAAACCTCACAGTGCTGACATCACCACCACAGCGACACCGTTTCCTTCCTCCACCGCTGACGTCAGAGACGATGACGTGATCTGTCTGTATGAAGTTGTATCATCTGATGAAGACATCCTCATCTGCGCTGCAGGACGTTCACTCCCACAGACTGATGCTGATGGAGGAGGTCTGCATCAGCCGCTGCTCTGTCTCACCATGCAATCATGATCACCTGCATCTTTTTCCTTCCTCGGGTTGTGGCAGGAGGATGATGATGATGAAAGCTTTGCGCTTTGAGAAGCTGGGGAAGAAGTCTCTCTATCATGTTTAAACCAGGAGGGGTCATCTACAAGGGGCTGCGCTGCTGGGGGTCTCTGTTTAAACCCCCTCCTGATAAATGTGGAGACAACTCTCAGTGGAGGTATACATGCTCGGCCATGGTGCACCTTAAAGGTGTCATAACCTGCTGTTTTACATACACAATGCTTCTTAAATTATCTTCAAATAATTTTTTAATTCTAGTTGGGAGGGGAGGAAAATTTAATGAGCTCGTTTTAATCTCTTTTTATCCCCAACTTTTGTTTGTCTTGAGAATACGTTCGAGAGTTAGAGCTGTCTGTAAGCGCGTTCACGAGGCAAACGTCAAAGCCAACAAAGTTTTATCAGGACAGACCAAGTGAAGGAAAATGATGTCCAAACGGAGAAAAGCGTGATAAAAACATAAAGGTACGGTTGATAGAAAGGATCCGTGGAGTAAAAGGCTGGACTCTGATGAATATAAGGAGCGGACGTCTGACGTGAAGTTAACCAAACTGTGTTAGCTTCTGTAGCTACATTAGCAGCTTGTCCGTTAGTCAACCACCGTTTACTGGTCTCTGACACAAAAGATAGTAAGTTACACAAGCAGCAACACTTACCAACTGCACATCCTCACTGATAAATATAATCCACTGCTCCCTGGTAAAGCTGTCCCTCCTGTTACACTGAAAACTGATGAATTTCTGCCGAAGCAACTCAGCATGGCAGATTTTTTTTCCTCCTCGTCTTCGTCCTCCTCTTTGACAAAGCTGGTCATTAATTGCCGCTCTGCGGCAGATAATCAGCTGATTTCAGGTGGTGCTAAAGAGGGAGGGCTTAGCAGCTAGCAGCCTCTGTGGATCACATGATTAACAGAGAAAAAACCAAATCGCATACTGTGGAGAGTACGCTCTTGTGTATGAAAAAATATCCACATATAAAAAGTCTCTTTATATCCTGATAAATTTTATTTCATGTGAGTCCAAATCAAACATTTGGAAAACGACATGAAAATCCATATTAAAGAATAACTCTTGTTGTTTTTTTCAACCTGGACTTTATTTCTAGGACTTTATACATGCTTTTACTCACCAGTAAAATTTTGGAATCACGCTGACTCCTTCGGACGTTATATAGATTAGTTGTCATCTACGTGTATCCATATAATGGGAGAGAACAGGGCAGAATGAATGGACCTCTCTATGAGGCATTATCTGCAGCAAAACTCATTCATTTCAGCAATACTTTAAGACAAATGATTGAACAAACGCGTACATTTGTCCTGTGAGTTCACATTTAACTTTGTTCGTTATAGGAGGCATTCTTCTCATTCTACTGGCCAGAGCACAGCTTACAAGAGCAGCTCGCTACATAGACACCAACAAACTGCAATCTGCAAAACTCTGAACTCACAGGAAAATAGTACTCATTCGTTCATTAATTCATTCTTTTTAAAGTATTGGTGGAATTAAGGAGTTTTGCTGCAGATTACACCTTATAGAGAGGCCCATTTAGGGTGCATTCACACCAGGATAGTCCGGGACCTCAGTCTGATTGGGCAGGGATTTCTGAAAAATTTCGGAAACCTTTCTTTGATTTGGTTTGCGTTCAAACTGCATTTACTGAAGCAGACCAAACCGCCTGGTTAAACCACCGTAGTTACAACACCTGCTCGAAAGGGTGTGACACTCCCCAATACCACTGATGATGGTGAAAAAGCAGGAAGAAGAAGAAAACTCTGTGATTGAAGTGGAAATCTTTCTGCTTCTTAATCTTACTCCATCTCTGTCTACACATTTTCCAATGTTTTCATTGTTGCTTTGACCTCGGCTTTTTCAAAAACGCGCTGTTTGCTTTGTTTTTTCTCCAACCCAAACGATAATCTACCCCACTTCCTCCTACTTCTTCTTCTGCTTTATTGCGATTGATAACTTCCATTATGTGCGTTGGATGTCTTTGCGCTGGATAGTCTGATGGTCCATTTGCAAGTGAACCGAGACTCCCGGCTTTCTTTGGTGCGCACCAAAGTACGGTTGGTGTTCAGACTGCGGCAAACGAAGCGGACTATCCATGAATCGGTCCACGGTCCATTTGAAGCGGACCAAACTGCCAGAGTGTGAACACACCTTTATTCTCTCTCACCAAGGCTCTTCTCCCACCATTGCTCAGTTTGGCTGGACGGCCGGGTTTAGGAAGAGTTCTGGTCGTCCCAAACTTCTTCCATTTAAGGAGTGTCACTGCAAATGGTCTGAATACTTATGACCACGTGATATTTCAGTTCTTCAGTTTTAATAAATTTGCAAAAGTTTCTACATTTCTGTTTTTTTTCTGTAAACGATGATGAGGGGCTGTGATGAGAATGATTAATGAAAAATATTTTTTTTATTTTAATGGCAGAAATGCAACAAAGAAAAGAAACAAAACATGGGAGGGAATACATTCCTTCCCCACCCAACATTAATTAATTAAATAAATTAAAAAAAAAACTACTTTTATCAATTAAATAAATTACCAACCAGAATTCCTACTCAAGAGAAAAAAAAAACCTTTTTTATTATTTCAATTAACCAGCGAAGAAATAGATGAAATGCTTTATTATTAAAAAAAAGACATTTTGTCGCTACAGGCAGAAGCTCAATCACCAAACATCATCACTTTCAGCCTTTATGGTTCAAAACATCAACACGCAACAATGAATTATGGGCAATATGCAGACCTTGCCAGAGCAAGTACCCCCACCTGCAGCTTGCAGGAGACGGATATTATTTGGCGCTGGACATCCGATGGGCGTCACCACACAGTGACGTTAGGGTTAGGGCTTAGAGATGGGGGATGGGTTAAAATTAATGACTCCAAACGGTAATGTGGCCGGATCTGGACGTCCCACCCCCACTCAACATCCGCTTCGTCTCATCCCGCAAGCCGCAGGTGGGACCTTCTCTGCCAGTGTGGGTTGAGGGTGTAAAGGGGGCGGGGCTAATGTCCACTCTGGAGAATTGGGACGCACTATGCACTTGAACCCTTCAACGAGAACGCGCATTCTAGAGGCGCAAGGGTAGAAGACGGTCTTTGTTCCTCTTATGATGCATGTTTATTTGCAACATGATGTTATTGTGCAGATAGAAAATCTAAATGAGCAGAACAATGTAACAAAAAATATTTATTCAGGAAAAGAAATCCTCAACTTAAATTCACCAGTTTAATGAAACCTTGGAGGAAAATAGGCTCATTGAAACATGTAGTTATGGTGCAAAACTGTTTCTCCATATGTTTAAAAACTTATGGAATAAAATCCCTGACAAAATCTCTTTCTTTCTTTCTTTCTTTCTTTCTTTCTTTCTTTCTTTCTTTCTTTCTTTCTCTTCTAATTTCCTGTCTTTGCTTCATCTCCATTACTCCTGCATTGATTTTTTCACGGTTAATTGGACGCATGTTTCACCACAGGATAAATACATCAGTTCTTCAGACTCGCATGCACAGAAGGAAAAGCAACACATATTGTTTTTCTTCATCTACCTTTGCATGTTTTTTTCCAAGAATGAACACCTTGGTGGGTAAATGCTCTGACTAACTCCAGATGGGTCGTGTAGATGGAGAGCGTGGGCGTCCTACTCGTGGGTTTGAAGGGTCCTTTCAGAGGGACTGGGAAGACGTCCTTGGGCAGATGAGGCACAAAACAGATACACAATTCTTGTTTTATGGGGGGGTTTTTTTTTTAGAACATTACACAAGTATGAGCTCTTTAGAAGGCACAAAGCATCACATGCTGATCAATACCCAACCTGCACTCTGATTTGTCAAAGTTACAGAAGATCGATTGAGTTAATTGCAGTGAACGGTTCAAAGTAACAAGCAGGGCTAAGCTTCCGAAGCTATTTGGCCTTAATGCTCGGCGAGGAGTAAATGAGCCACTCAAACCTTTGACACCATCTCCTGTAATTTGACACATTCATCAGACCTTTAGTTCAGTTTTAGTTTATTTCAAACATTTTAAATATTTACACCTTTCCATTTTCCTCCCTCACACGGGTAGAGGATAAACCTTACCCATTACACACCGGTCAGGAAACATGTTCACGAAGAAACAAAAACTGAAAAACAGAAGACGTCCAGAAAATTATGGCTGCAAATCATCACCGTCCTGCAGCAAACTGCTCTTCAAGCCTTTATCAGTAAGAGATTAGCATTTTTTTCAATTTCTTTTTCAACTTGTGTTTGTGTTTGCTTTGATTTATTCATTAAGCCATCCCATAATTCCACCCTGATACTGACACGCACATTTCAAAGTCTTCTTGACATGCTTCATTATTCATTATTTTCCGTTTTAAATGATACCCCCTTTCTTAAAAGAAAACAGAATTTTTTTTTTTTTACATTGAGTTCACTTATTTCTTGATGTGTTTATTTTCCACCAACATTCATGTAATGGAGTTCACCAGTGCCTGAAACAAAAAGGTCCACAAAAACTTGTCAATATTCCTCCATACTGCTCGTCCAATGTAATCCAAGTGTCCTGAATGGGTAGCGTCTATAATATAGTTGAAATGACATCATTTGGTAGATTTTTTGCCTAAACAGTACAACACCGTACTTCCTATATGCGTGTTCATGCGAGTTCACAACACCATGGAAGCCGCGGCGTTCAGTACCTACTCTGCAAGCGTATAATGAAATGAAATGAAATGAAATGAAATGAAATGAAATGAAAAATACTTTATTCATCCCCGAAGGGAAATTCAGTATTGTAAAAGCTCACTTTTTTTTTTTTTTTTTTTTTTTATAAATAAACAAAGTGTCAGTTAGTCTTGTGCTTTAGGGTGATGGTTGCTGGCAGGCTTCGACTCCTGTATCTCCCTGGCCTACATCCCACTTGACGGAGCTCCTCCCACTGAACACACTCTGTTGATTCTTCACCGTGTTGTGGAGAGGATGGGAAGTGTCCTCCATTATCTTCATCAGCTTGTGAAGCATTCTTTTTTGAACGATCAGCTCCAGCGGGCTCCAGAGTTCATTCCTTACACAGAACCAGCTTTCTTGATCAGCTTGTTTAGTTTCTTCAAGTCTCTGGTTCTGATGCTGCGCCCCAGCAGATGGCTGCAAAAGCTAATTGCACTTTCTACCACAGACTTATAGAAGATATGTAACATCTTTTTGCAGACATTAAATGATTTTAGCTTCCTTAAGAAGAAGGAAGTCTGCTCATACCTTTCTTGTAGATGTAGTCACAGTTGCATTTCCAATCAAGTCTGTTGTCCAGCTGAACTCCAAGGTATTTGTAGTTCTCTACCACCTCCACCTCCTCTTCCAGGATGTAGACAGGACTATGCTGCTTATTCTTGCTCCTCCTGAAGTCAACAATCATCTCTTTAGTCTTGCTGGTATTTAAGATGAGCTGATTGTTACTGCACCATTTCACAAACTGATTGACAAGTTCCCTGTATTCGGCTTCTTGTCCATCACTAATACACCCCACAACAGCAGAGTCATCAGAATATTTCTGCAGATGACAGGACTCAGAGTTGTACTGGAAGTCTGAGGTGTACAGTGTAAAGAGGAATGGTGAGAGTACAGTCCCTTGTGGTGCTCCAGTGCTGCTGACCACCATCTCAGACACACAACCTTTCAGTCTCACAAACTGTGGTCTGTTTGTGAGGTAGTCGTAAATCCAGGTGGTTGTGGAGGGATCCACCTGGAAGTTATGGAGCTTCTCACATAGCAAAGCAGGCTGAATAGTATTAAATGCACTTGAAAAATCAAAGAACATGACCCTCAAAGTGCTGCCTGACTGGTCCAGATGAGAGTGGGCTCTCTGAAGCAAGAAGATGATGGCGTCTTCAACCCCAAGCCCATTACGATATGCGAACTGTAATGGGTCCTGAAAGGTGTTCACTTGCTTGTTGAGGTGAGCCAGTAAGAGTCTCTCCAGGACTTTCATGATGTGAGATGTCAAAGCAACTGGTCTGTAGTCATTTGGTTCAGCTGGTTGTGGTTTTTTAGGGACTGGAACAAGACAGGATGTTTTCCACAGCACAGGAACTCTGTTCTGTCTCAGGCTGGTGTTAAAAAGGTGCTGGAGAACCGGACATAGTTGTTCTGAGCAGGTCTTGAGAACTCTGGGACTGACACCATCTGGACCTGCAGCCTTGTTCCGGTTCAGTTTTTCTAGTTGTTTCTTGACCTGGTCACATGAGACAGTCAGGCTGGAGGTGGAGGCAAAAGAGGTCTCAGGTTGTCCTGATGTGGAGGGAGATGAGGCTGTGTTCAGGTCCATGACTGAGGTGCAGGGTGACAGAGTGGAGGTGGGACAGGAAAGCTGTGAGCTCATGGAGGGTGTGTGGTGTGTTGGGTTGTCGGCAGGGGGAACTGAACCTATTGAAGAACATGTTCAGTTCGTTAGCTCTGTCCAGACCCTCCGTCAGTCTGGTCCCCCTTTAGCTTGAAGCCAGTGATTTTCTTCATTCCCGACCATCACATCCCTCACGTTGCTCTGCTGGAGCTGGCTCTCCAACTTCTTCCTGTAGTCCTCCTTGCACTTCTTAGTCTGTGTTTTCAGTTGTTTTTGTGTGGTCTTCAGTAACTCCCTGTCTCCATCCCTGAAAGCTTTCTTTTGATGTTCAGCAGCTTTTCAGGTCACTGGTGATCCAGGGTTTGTTATTGGGGAAGCACCACTGTTCTTGTTGGAACGATGCTGTCCACACAGAAGTTTATGTAATCTGTCACACACTCAGTCATGGTGTTGATGTCATCTCCATGAGGTTCACAGAGGACATTCCAGTTCAGCCCCAAAGCACCTCTCAGAGCATCTTCAGCCTCAGTAGACCAGGTTTTAATCATCCTCCTAATGACTGGTTGCTGCTGAACGATGGGCTTGTAGGTGGAGGTGAGAAGAACCAGATTATGATCAGATCTTCCTAGAGGAGGCAGGGCAGAGGAGCTGCATGCATTCTTTGTATTTGCATAAAATAAGTCCAACATCTTATTTTCTGGTGGAGCAGCTGACAAACTGCTGAAAGTTGGCAACGTAGCAGAGAGGGAGACGTTGTTGAAGTCTCCAGAGATCGCTATGAATGAGCTTGGAGGCTGTGTTTGTAGTTTAGCCACAACGGAGCTGATGACATCACAGGTTGTCTATAGGTGTACCTGGTATTATATAAACCGCTACCAGAATAACACAGGCAAACTCTGCAAATAATATGGACGGGAAACTCACAGCTAACAGTTCAATGTCTCTTGTGCAGATCTTCTCCTTGACAGTGACGTGTCCTGGATGACACCAGCGCTGACTGACCAGCACTGCAATTCCGCCTCCCTTCCGCTTCCCGCTGAGCTGTATATTTCGGTCCGCACGGACCGTCTTGAAGCCGTGTACAGACGCATTACAGTCCGGGATGTGTTCATGCAGCCAAGTCTCAGTGAAACACATGATACTGCATTCTCTGTACTCTTTCTGAGACCTTGTTAGCACTTCGAGCTCGTCCATCTTGTTAGCTAGCGATCTCACGTTACCCATCACAACAGTTGGAAGAAGCAGTTTAAATACTCCACCGTTTTTCTC
>JALJCO010010676.1:0-49678 GCA_023101725.1 Atherinomorus stipes | reverse complement strand
AACCAGAGACCAGGAAGGAACCTGGTCCTGGATCAGAGGGTCTGGAACAGACCAGGATCACCTCTAAAGAAGCTAACAGCAGAAACCAGAGACCAGGAAGGAACCTGGTCCTGGATCAGAGGGTCTGGAACAGACCAGGATCACCTCTAAAGAAGCTAACAGCAGAAACCAGAGACCAGGAAGGAACCTGGTCCTGGATTAGAGGGTCTGGAACAGACCAGGATCACCTCTAAAGAAGCTAACAGAAGAAACCAGAGACCAGGAAGGAACCTGGTCCTGGATCAGAGGGTCTGGAACAGACCAGGATCACCTCTAAAGAAGCTAACAGCAGAAACCAGAGACCAGGAAGGAACCTGGTCCTGAATTAGAGGGTCTGGAACAGACCAGGATCACCTCTAAAGAAGCTAACAGAATAACTCAGAGACCAGGAAGGAACCTGGTCCTGGATTAGAGGGTCTGGAACAGACCAGGATCACCTCTAAAGAAGCTAACAGCAGAAACCAGAGACCAGGAAGGAACCTGGTCCTGGATTAGAGGGTCTGGAACAGACCAGGATCACCTCTAAAGAAGCTAACAGCAGAAACCAGAGACCAGGAAGGAACCTGGTCCTGGATCAGAGGGTCTGGAACAGACCAGGATCACCTCTAAAGAAGCTAACAGCAGAAACCAGAGACCAGGAAGGAACCTGGTCCTGGATCAGAGGGTCTGGAACAGACCAGGATCACCTCTAAAGAAGCTAACAGCAGAAACCAGAGACCAGGAAGGAACCTGGTCCTGGATCAGAGGGTCTGGAACAGACCAGGATCACCTCTAAAGAAGCTAACAGCAGAAACCAGAGACCAGGAAGGAACCTGGTCCTGGATCAGAGGGTCTGGAACAGACCAGGATCACCTCTAAAGAAGCTAACAGCAGAAGCCAGAGACCAGGAAGGAACCTGGTCCTGGATCAGAGGGTCTGGAACAGACCAGGATCACCTCTAAAGAAGCTAACAGCAGAAACCAGAGACCAGGAAGGAACCTGGTCCTGGATCAGAGGGTCTGGAACAGACCAGGATCACCTCTAAAGAAGCTAACAGCAGAAACCAGAGACCAGGAAGGAACCTGGTCCTGGATTAGAGGGTCTGGAACAGACCAGGATCACCTCTAAAGAAGCTAACAGAAGAAACCAGAGACCAGGAAGGAACCTGGTCCTGGATTAGAGGGTCTGGAACAGACCAGGATCACCTCTAAAGAAGCTAACAGCAGAAACCAGAGACCAGGAAGGAACCTGGTCCTGGATTAGAGGGGGTCTGGAACAGACCAGGATCACCTCTAAAGAAGCTAACAGCAGAAACCAGAGACCAGGAAGGAACCTGGTCCTGGATCAGACCAGGATCACCTCTAAAGAAGCTAACGGCAGAAACCAGAGACCAGGAAGGAACCTGGTCCTGGATTAGAGGGTCTGGAACAGACCAGGATCACCTCTAAAGAAGCTAACAGCAGAAACCAGAGACCAGGAAGGAACCTGGTCCTGGATCAGAGGGTCTGGAACAGACCAGGATCACCTCTAAAGAAGCTAACAGCAGAAACCAGAGACCAGGAAGGGAACCTGGTCCTGGATTAGAGGGGTCTGGAACAGACCAGGATCACCTCTAAAGAAGCTAACAGAAGAAACCAGAGACCAGGAAGGAACCTGGTCCTGGATCAGAGGGGTCTGGAACAGACCAGGATCACCTCTAAAGAAGCTAACAGCAGAAACCAGAGACCAGGAAGGAACCTGGTCCTGGATCAGAGGGGTCTGGAACAGACCAGGATCACCTCTAAAGAAGCTAACAGAAGAAACCAGAGACCAGGAAGAAACCTGGTCCTGGATCAGAGGGGTCTGGAACAGACCAGGATCACCTCTAAAGAAGCTAACAGCAGAAACCAGAGACCAGGAAGGAACCTGGTCCTGGATTAGAGGGTCTGGAACAGACCAGGATCACCTCTAAAGAAGCTAACGGAAGAAACCAGAGACCAGGAAGGAACCTGGTCCTGGATTAGGGGGGTCTGGAACAGACCAGGATCACCTCTAAAGAAGCTAACAGCAGAAACCAGAGACCAGGAAGGAACCTGGTCCTGGATCAGAGGGTCTGGAACAGACCAGGATCACCTCTAAAGAAGCTAACGGAAGAAACCAGAGACCAGGAAGGAACCTGGTCCTGGATCAGAGGGGTCTGGAACAGACCAGGATCACCTCTAAAGAAGCTAACAGCAGAAACCAGAGACCAGGAAGGAACCTGGTCCTGGATCAGAGGGTCTGGAACAGACCAGGATCACCTCTAAAGAAGCTAACGGAAGAAACCAGAGACCAGGAAGGAACCTGATCCTGGATTAGAGGGTCTGGAACAGACCAGGATCACCTCTAAAGAAGCTAACAGCATAAACCAGAGACCAGGAAGGAACCTGGTCCTGGATTAGAGGGGTCTGGAACAGACCAGGATCACCTCTAAAGAAGCTAACGGAAGAAACCAGAGACCAGGAAGGAACCTGGTCCTGGATCAGAGGGTCTGGAACAGACCAGGATCACCTCTAAAGAAGCTAACAGAAGAAACCAGAGACCAGGAAGGAACCTGGTCCTGGATCAGAGGGTCTGGAACAGACCAGGATCACCTCTAAAGAAGCTAACGGAAGAAACCAGAGACCAGGAAGGAACCTGGTCCTGGATCAGAGGGGTCTGGAACAGACCAGGATCACCTCTAAAGAAGCTAACAGCAGAAACCAGAGACCAGGAAGGAACCTGGTCCTGGATCAGAGGGTCTGGAACAGACCAGGATCACCTCTAAAGAAGCTAACAGCAGAAACCAGAGACCAGGAAGGAACCTGGTCCTGGATCAGAGGGTCTGGAACAGACCAGGATCACCTCTAAAGAAGCTAACAGCAGAAACCAGAGACCAGGAAGGAACCTGGTCCTGGATCAGAGGGTCTGGAACAGACCAGGATCACCTCTAAAGAAGCTAACAGCAGAAACCAGAGACCAGGAAGGAACCTGGTCCTGGATCAGAGGGTCTGGAACAGACCAGGATCACCTCTAAAGAAGCTAACAGCAGAAACCAGAGACCAGGAAGGAACCTGGTCCTGGATCAGAGGGTCTGGAACAGACCAGGATCACCTCTAAAGAAGCTAACAGCAGAAGCCAGAGACCAGGAAGGAACCTGGTCCTGGATTAGAGGGTCTGGAACAGACCAGGATCACCTCTAAAGAAGCTAACAGCAGAAACCAGAGACCAGGAAGGAACCTGGTCCTGGATTAGAGGGGTCTGGAACAGACCAGGATCACCTCTAAAGAAGCTAACAGCAGAAACCAGAGACCAGGAAGGAACCTGGTCCTGGATCAGACCAGGATCACCTCTAAAGAAGCTAACGGCAGAAACCAGAGACCAGGAAGGAACCTGGTCCTGGATTAGAGGGTCTGGAACAGACCAGGATCACCTCTAAAGAAGCTAACGGCAGAAACCAGAGACCAGGAAGGAACCTGGTCCTGGATCAGAGGGTCTGGAACAGACCAGGATCACCTCTAAAGAAGCTAACAGCAGAAACCAGAGACCAGGAAGGAACCTGGTCCTGGATCAGAGGGTCTGGAACAGACCAGGATCACCTCTAAAGAAGCTAACAGCAGAAACCAGAGACCAGGAAGGAACCTGGTCCTGGATTAGAGGGGTCTGGAACAGACCAGGATCACCTCTAAAGAAGCTAACAGAAGAAACCAGAGACCAGGAAGGAACCTGGTCCTGGATCAGAGGGGTCTGGAACAGACCAGGATCACCTCTAAAGAAGCTAACAGAAGAAACCAGAGACCAGGAAGAAACCTGGTCCTGGATCAGAGGGGTCTGGAACAGACCAGGATCACCTCTAAAGAAGCTAACAGAAGAAACCAGAGACCAGGAAGGAACCTGGTCCTGGATCAGAGGGTCTGGAACAGACCAGGATCACCTCTAAAGAAGCTAACGGAAGAAACCAGAGACCAGGAAGGAACCTGGTCCTGGATCAGAGGGGTCTGGAACAGACCAGGATCACCTCTAAAGAAGCTAACAGCAGAAACCAGAGACCAGGAAGGAACCTGGTCCTGGATCAGAGGGTCTGGAACAGACCAGGATCCCCTCTAAAGAAGCTAACGGAAGAAACCAGAGACCAGGAAGGAACCTGGTCCTGGATCAGAGGGGTCTGGAACAGACCAGGATCACCTCTAAAGAAGCTAACGGAAGAAACCAGAGACCAGGAAGGAACCTGATCCTGGATTAGAGGGTCTGGAACAGACCAGGATCACCTCTAAAGAAGCTAACAGCATAAACCAGAGACCAGGAAGGAACCTGGTCCTGGATTAGAGGGGTCTGGAACAGACCAGGATCACCTCTAAAGAAGCTAACAGCAGAAACCAGAGACCAGGAAGGAACCTGGTCCTGGATCAGAGGGTCTGGAACAGACCAGGATCACCTCTAAAGAAGCTAACGGAAGAAACCAGAGACCAGGAAGGAACCTGGTCCTGGATCAGAGGGGTCTGGAACAGACCAGGATCACCTCTAAAGAAGCTAACGGAAGAAACCAGAGACCAGGAAGGAACCTGATCCTGGATTAGAGGGACCTGGAACAGACCAGGATCACCTCTAAAGAAGCTAACAGCATAAACCAGAGACCAGGAAGGAACCTGGTCCTGGATCAGAGGGTCTGGAACAGACCAGGATCACCTCTAAAGAAGCTAACGGAAGAAACCAGAGACCAGGAAGGAACCTGGTCCTGGATCAGAGGGACCTGGAACAGACCAGGATCACCTCTAAAGAAGCTAACAGAAGAAACCAGAGACCAGGAAGGAACCTGGTCCTGGATCAGAGGGTCTGGAACAGACCAGGATCACCTCTAAAGAAGCTGAAGGAAGAAACCAGAGACCAGGAAGGAACCTGGTCCTGGATTAGAGGGTCTGGAACAGACCAGGATCACCTCTAAAGAAGCTGAAGGAAGAAACCAGAGACCAGGAAGGAACCTGGTCCTGGATTAGAGGGTCTGGAACAGACCAGGATCACCTCTAAAGAAGCTAACAGAAGAAACCAGAGACCAGGAAGGAACCTGGTCCTGGATTAGAGGGGGTCTAGAACAGACCAGGATCACCTCTAAAGAAGCTAACAGCAGAAACCAGAGACCAGGAAGGAACCTGGTCCTGGATCAGAGGGTCTGGAACAGACCAGGATCACCTCTAAAGAAGCTAACAGAAGAAACCAGAGACCAGGAAGGAACCTGGTCCTGGATCAGAGGGTCTGGAACAGACCAGGATCACCTCTAAAGAAGCTAACAGCAGAAACCAGAGACCAGGAAGGAACCTGGTCCTGGATCAGAGGGTCTGGAACAGACCAGGATCACCTCTAAAGAAGCTAACAGAAGAAACCAGAGACCAGGAAGGAACCTGGTCCTGGATTAGAGGGTCTGGAACAGACCAGGATCACCTCTAAAGAAGCTAACAGAAGAAACCAGAGACCGGGAAGGAACCTGGTCCTGGATCAGACCAGATCACCTCTAAAGAAGCTAACAGCAGAAACCAGAGACCAGGAAGGAACCTGGTCCTGGATCAGACCAGGATCACCTCTAAAGAAGCTAACAGCAGAGACCAGGAAGGAACCTGGTCCTGGATTAGAGGGGTCTGGAACAGACCAGGATCACCTCTAAAGAAGCTAACAGCAGAAACCAGAGACCAGGAAGGAACCTGGTCCTGGATTAGAGGGGTCTGGAACAGACCAGGATCACCTCTAAAGAAGCTAACAGCAGAAACCAGAGACCAGGAAGGAACCTGGTCCTGGATCAGAGGGTCTGGAACAGACCAGGATCACCTCTAAAGAAGCTAGCGTGATGGATCTGCTGGTGAATCTGATCCAGATCAGGACTCTGTCCCGTTCCCTCTCCTCACCCTTCCTGTGGCCTCCGTACGAGTCTTTGCTGGCGTCGTACTGCATCCTCATGGAGGGGTCTGGAGGGCCTCCTCCCTGCTGGTAGGGGCCACCGCCGGGCCCCGGGCCTCGCTTGTTGAAGGCTGGGTCGCTTCCTTCGGAGAAGGGGTCCTGGACGCTCACGCCGCCCACGCTCCTGAGACGAGAGGAGAAGAGACGGATGGATGGACGGGTTTTCTGACCTGAACATCACCTTCACGGTTCCCACTCTTTTCTTGAAATGATTTTCCAGGATTTTCCAGGACATTTTCCAAGTGCTACAGTACGACTTAAGTTATCATAACACACCAATAAATTCCATTCCAAACTTTGGATAAGTTTTATCTTCTACAATCTACCTTTTATATTTTGTACGTTTAACCAGATTACTTCTCCCTCGTTCTTTCTGCGCTAAATATATCTATATGTTCAATAAACCACCAAAACAATTTCCTTTAGTTAATCTGTTTACTTAGTTGACTTTGTGCATCTAAAACCTGCATTCCTGAATTAAAAATCAAAATCACTGCAAAAATAAATCAAAAATATAAATATAAAAAATCAAATGTATTAATTAAAGATTATTCAATTATTCATTTTTTAAGCTTTTGTTTGAATTAAGTGCATGTTTGATTTTTGGTTTTTCAAAGTGGTTTTATTGTTGTTGTTTTAGATGATTTGACCTTATTTCAATTGGTTTTAAGTTGAAGTTCTTTTTTTATAATAAAAATATAATAAATTATTCATATAATGTATATTTAATAAAGTTTAACTCCTTTTTTAAATATATATAGTTAATATTTAATATATAATATATTAAAAGGTGAAGTTCTTTTAATATATAGAGTAAATATTTAATATATAATATATTATTTGTATAATAAATGTAATAAAGTTGAAGTTCTTAATATATATATATATATATATATATATATATATATATATATATAATTAATATTTAATATATTGTTTATATAATAAAGTTGAAGTTTTTTAAAAATACAATACATTTTTAATATAAAATATACTATTTATAATATATATATATATATATATATATATATATATATATATATATATATATATATTTATTATACAATATATTAACAAAGTTGAAGTTGAGGGACGAAAAATAATTTTCCAGGACATTTGACTTTTTCTTTTCTTTTTTGTCATTTTCCACGAGTTTTCTATGACTAGAAAATTGGTCAATCACTTTCCAGGTTTTCCAGGACACGTGGGAACCCCGACGTTCCTACTTCATGCTGGAAGTTTTTAGATATTGATCTGAAGCCTGCTGTTCTTTGTAATTCCCGCAGCAAACGGAAAGCTCACTGGTCCCGGCTCAAAAAGACTGAAGTCTGTCAGCTGGATCAAATGTGGTGCACCACAGAGCTCGCTTGTGGGCCCACTTAGCTTTTCAGTTTCAGAGCTGTTGTACCAGAGAATACTAAATAAAACCCGTTTTACAACGCTGTATTCCTGTTAACAATCAGGAGATTTCTGCTTCACCAGGACGTCAGCAAAAATATTCACAGAGGGAAAAAATGTCAAACTAAACTCTGAAAAACTTTTGACTCTGGAGGTTTTGGTGTGTAGGTGAGTAAAAATCCTCAGTCTGACCAGCGGGTTAGTCTTTGAGCCCCCCCAGCCTACCTGCTTCCAGGCTGGGGGACCATCTGGCTGTGTGGAGTGGAGGCGGGGGTCGGGGGCTTCAGGTCTACGGGGGCCTCGGTTAGGGAGCTGCTGCTGGACTGAGGGGTGTTGGGTCCTTGTAAAGAGCCGGAGTTGGCTGCAGAGATCAGACAGAAAGCATCCTGTTACATCACACGCTGAAATCAAGACGATGGTCAAATATTTCACTCCAACATGATTTCTGATATTTTTCTGTTTTCATTTGTCAGAACTTTTAAAATGCAAACGGATGACAACGATGAACAAATGTCTCCAGAGCTTTTCCAGGATTTTCCAGGCACGTGTGAAGCTGCTTGTTCACTATGTTGTGTGTGTGTTTGGAATCAGGGAGGCTTCGTGGGAATTAGGTCAGACTGAGGTCACTGATGTTTGCATTCACGCTGAGGACTCACTGAGTAGGTTACATAATCAGACGTGTGTGTGTGTGTGTGTGTTTCAGCAGCGTGAAATCGATAGGCATCTTTTCACAGTCAAACTGAAACTTGGTGGATCAGTATTTGCAGGTTTAGGTTGCTGGTCCTGACAGAACTCTCTCACGTAGGAATGTCTCAACTGTTGATTTTACTTTGTAGTACGAAGTTGAGTGTTTGTCCTGCAGACGATGAAACACGGACGTTTCCTCTATCGCTGCTACTTTTCTCTGTCAGCAAAGAAATATGAGACGGATGATTTAATCCAGAGGTGTCAAACTCATTTTAGTTCAGGGGCCACATACGGCACAATCTCATCTCAACTGGGCCGGACCGGGAAAATGATCAGACAATAACCAATAAATAACAAAAACTGCAGATGTTTCCCTTTATTTGTCAGGATGTTTATATTTTATGAACATCGTGACAACCTGAACCCTTCAATTTTTATTCTTATTATCATTATCAACTCATTCAAATACGACACTACGTGTTCATTATAACTTACTGATCACAATGAATCTACTAAATCACTTACTGTAATGCAGCGTTACAGAATTATATCCTGAATTGTCTTTTTATTGATTATTTTTACATCCCTACTGCAGATAATGTCTTATATAGAGGCTGCCCCGTCTCTCCGCCATTATTACTGGATGTACACCGAAGGGCGACTCAACGTAATATCTTCAGAAGGACTCAAAGTGATGCAGAAGTTTTACCGGTGAGTAAATGTGCGTATATAATCCTACAAATAAGGTCCAGGTTGAAAAAAAGAAAGTTATCCTTTAATTGTTAACCTCTTTAGCCCTAGCCATATTTTCAGAAAAAAACGCCTGACAAGACGTACACAAAGTAAATGAAGAATTGCTCCACAATAATAAGGTTAATTTTCATGTTCTTGGTATCTGGGGACACCTGGAGACTACAGAGAATGTGTTTCCAGTGTTAAAAATGTTGTATCTGCTACTATTTCTGACTAAATTACAATAATATAGAGGAAAATTGTGAAATTTCTATGCCCGCCTGTTGTTTTTTATTATTTGGCAGATGGTAACACCATGCTAACAATGATTTCATGAAGGCAGATGCTATTTATTACCTTCAGTTACTCCTTGACAGCAAATGTAGCAAATCTGAATGCGTTTAAGTAAAAGAAAAAGATTTTACACGAGTTTAAGGAAAGCCTTCACCAGGTCAAATCCACCAGGGACCAGATTGTCTCATTCTTGCAGTTTTACACCAAGCTATGTAACAGAAGACAGTAACTATGATAAAGGGGTGAATACATTCTGAAATATATACATTAGACCAAAAGAGAGAAATGCAGTGAAAATATGAAAAAAATGTATAGTAGATTGCCCTGGTTTAGTGCTGTATGGTGGTGATCTGTTCATATAAAAAGGTAAATAACTGTCATGTCAACACAAATTAGCATGTTAACTAGCATGTAATCACAAAGGTTATCAATAAAAGTAATCACAATTTAAAAAGAGTAAGAACTCACTAATAGACCGTCCAACTTTCACGTGGGAAAAATTATCTCCATTCGAACCAGCAGATTGCAGCTGTCTGAGTCAGGAGGATCTGGTAACTCCACGTCTGGCTGCTGCTGCATCTCCGCTAATATCTCCGCTAATATCTCCGCTGTCTTAGTGATGTACGTCTTTTTTCCAACCAAATGTCGTTTTACAAACGATATAAAACTTCAAATAAAACTATCCAACTCAAAGCATCCGGCAGACACAAACAAAACACCGGTCCGTCACACTTATCCTTAAGCTCTGCGTCAAAGCCCTATTGCGCAACAACTAGGGCTGGGAAAAAAAAATCGATACACTGAAATATCGCGATATTTTCATATGCTGATATATCGATATGTAAAAATGTGTTATCGATCCATTTTACTAATGAAATCTCGCGAGATTTCGTTGTTCAGTCAAGAAATCTTGCGTGTTTTCATGAAATCTCGCGAGATTTCGCCATTATCTTACGAAATCTCGCGAGATTTCGTTGGTAAGATAGATCAATACTATATTTTTGAATCTCTATATGAAATCTGCACATGAAAATATCGCGATATTTCAGTGTATCGTTTTTTTCCCCCAGCCCTAGCAACAACCTCCAGTCTTTTAGCCACAGAGAAAGGTTACCTGGGTAATGTAGTTCACAAAAACCTTTGTATCCTTTGATTCGTAGCCTCTTTGCTTAGGACGACAAAATCTGCCATGCTCCGGCAAAGTTTTATAGCAATATAAACCGATAATATCTGCTAATTTAAATCAAGTAAGGATTCTTTTCTGACCTGGGGAGGGGGGCTGGATCTTGGCCTGGAGGGAGGACGCTTTCTTGGCGTCTGCCGCAGAAGCCATGGCGTCGGGCGGAGGCTCCTCCCCCCGCTCCACCTTGCACTCGTAGGCGAACAGGTACTGGATGTACTGCTTCTTCAGAGAGCTGGCCGAGCTGCTGGACGTCCCCACGTTCAGCAGGGACGACAGCTCCCGCCACTTCTTGTTCTTGTTGACCTGAGAGAGGAGCAGGAACCCGTTAACACCTGGACTCTGGGACCGGGACCGGGACCGGGACCAGGACCGGGTCAGGTCTCACCATGGCCAGACCTCCGATCTCCCGGACAGCCAGGTAGAGTCTGCAGAGGTCCAGAGGCTTCTTCCCGACGGCAGGCAGGTTTGGGACGGGCGTCCCCCTCTCGTCCATGAAGGACAGGTACCGGTCCACCCACAGCCTCCTCTCGGGCTCCAGGCCCATGTCATACAGCCGCGTGATCTTCTCGCTGGTCATGGTGGCCACGCTGGGCTTCTGCAGAAACCGAGACACCAAACGAGCATCAGCTTCCAGACAGACTTCACAACAAGACGGAGAGACACGTCCCATTTCATCACAAACAGGACATACGTGGTCAACACCCGTCACATCTGGTTCAGGTCAGTGCCGTCATGCTAGAGATGCAGAACCTGCAGAACCTGCAGAACATCAGAAGCTGGCTCCTCCTCTGAGCTGATGTCTGAGAAGTTTAAGTTCCACTGAAACTTCGTGCATCATCTGCATCTGCATACGTCCTGAACATCTCAGACACATGAAGCAGTTTACACGTGTTTAACATGATTCAGCATTTTTCACACAACGAACCAAGTGATGATGAACATTCATCATTCATCTGCGTGCTGCCATGACCTGTGTTCTCAGATCTTTTTCAGGCCTGAAATGAAATACTCGGTGCTTCTCGTGTTACAAAGAACACGCCTGTTACTACGGAACACGCCACGTTACTAAGGAACACGCCTGTTACAAAGGAACACGCCTGTTACTACGGAACACGCCTGTTACTACGGAACACGCCTGTTACTACGGAACACGCCACGTTACAAAGGAACACGCCTGTTACTACAGAACACACCTGTTACTACAGAACACACCTGTTTCTACGGAACCCGCCTGTTACTACGGAACCCGCCTGTTACTACGGAACCCGCCTGTTACTACAGAACACACCTGTTACTACGGAACACGCCTGTTACTACAGAACACACCTGTTACTACAGAACACACCTGTTTCTACGGAACCCGCCTGTTACTACAGAACACCTGTTACTACGGAACCCGCCTGTTACTACGGAACCCGCCTGTTACTACAGAACACACCTGTTACTACAGAACCCGCCTGTTACTACGGAACCCGCCTGTTACTACGGAACCCGCCTGTTACTACGGAACACACCTGTTACTACGGAACACGCCTGTTACTACGGAACCCGCCTGTTACTACGGAACATGCCTGTTACTACAGAACACGCCTGTTACTACAGAACACACCTGTTACTACAGAACACACCTGTTACTACGGAACCCGCCTGTTACTACGGAACCCGCCTGTTACTACGGAACATGCCTGTTACTACGGAACACATGCCTTTTATTACCGAACACCCTGCGTTACTACAGAGCACGCCTGTTTTCTACTGAACACGCCTGTTACTACGGAACACGCCTGTTACTACGGAACACGCCCGTTACTATGGAACATGCCTGTTACTACAGAACACGCCTGTTACTACAGAACACGCTGCGTTACTACAGAACACGCCCGTTACTACAGAACACACCTGTTACTACGGAACACGCCTGTTACTACACAACACATGCCTTTTATTACCGAACACCCTGCGTTACTACAGAGCACCCCTGTTTTCTACAGAACACGCCTGTTACTACAGAACACGCTGCGTTACTACAGAACACGCCCGTTACTACAGAACACACCTGATACTACAGAACACGCCTATTACTACAGAACACGCTGCGTTACTACAGAACACGCCCGTTACTACAGAACACGCTGCGTTACTACAGAACACGCCCGTTACTACAGAACACACCTGATACTACAGAACACGCCTGTTACTACAGAACACGCTGCGTTACTACAGAACACGCCCGTTACTACAGAACACGCCTGTTACTACAGAACACGCTGCGTTACTACAGAACACGCCCGTTACTACGGAACCCGCCTGTTACTACGGAACCCGCCTGTTACTACGGAACCCGCCTGTTACTACGGAACACGCCTGATACTACGGAACACGCACGTTACTATGGAACACGCCTGTTACTACGGAACACGCCCGTTACCACAGAACACACCTGATACTACAGAACACGCCTGTTACTACGGAACCCGCCTGTTACTACGGAACACGCCTGTTACTACGGAACACGCCTGTTACTACGGAACACGCCTGTTACTACACAACACATGCCTTTTATTACCGAACACCCTGCGTTACTACAGAGCACGCCTGTTACTACAGAACACACCTGATACTACGGAACACGCACGTTACTATGGAACACGCCTGTTACTACGGAACACGCCCGTTACCACAGAACACACCTGTTACTACGGAACACGCCCGTTACTATGGAACACGCCTGTTACTACGGAACACGCCCGTTACCACAGAACACGCCTGTTACTACGGAACACGCCTGTTACTACACAACACATGCCTTTTATTACCGAACACCCTGCGTTACTACAGAACACGCCCGTTACTACAGAACATGCTGCGTTACTACAGAACACACCTGTTACTACACAACACATGCCTTTTATTACCGAACACCCTGCGTTACTACAGAACACGCCCGTTACTACAGAACACGCTGCGTTACTACAGAACACACCTGTTACTACGGAACCCGCTTGTTACTACAGAACACGCTGCGTTACTACAGAACACGCCCGTTACTACAGAACACATGCCTTTTATTACCGAACACCCTGCGTTACTACAGAGCACGCCTGTTACTACGGAACACGCACGTTACTATGGAACACGCCTGTTACTACGGAACACGCCTGTTACCACAGAACACACCTGTTACTACGGAACACGCACGTTACTATGGAACACGCCCGTTACCACAGAACACGCCTGTTACTACGGAACACGCACGTTACTATGGAACACGCCTGTTACTACGGAACACGCCTGTTACCACAGAACACACCTGTTACTACGGAACACGCCCGTTACCACGGAACACGCCCGTTACCACAGAACACGCCTGTTACTACGGAACACGCACGTTACTATGGAACACGCCTGTTACTACGGAACACGCCTGTTACTACACAACACATGCCTTTTATTACCGAACACCCTGCGTTACTACAGAGCACGCCAGTTACTACAGAACACACCTGATACTACGGAACACGCACGTTACTATGGAACACGCCTGTTACTACGGAACACGCCTGTTACCACAGAACACACCTGTTACTACGGAACACGCCCGTTACCACGGAACACGCCCGTTACCACAGAACACGCCTGTTACTACGGAACACGCCCGTTACCACAGAACACGCCTGTTACTACGGAACACGCCTGTTACTACAGAACACGCCCGTTACCACAGAACACGCCTGTTACTACGGAACACGCCTGTTACTACAGAACACGCCCGTTACCACAGAACACGCCTGTTACTACGGAACACGCCTGTTACTACAGAACACACCTGTTACTACAGAACACACCTGATACTACGGAACACGCCTGTTACCACAGAACACACCTGTTACTACGGAACACGCCCGTTACCACGGAACACGCCCATTACCACAGAACACGCCTGTTACTACGGAACACGCACGTTACTATGGAACACGCCTGTTACTACACAACACATGCCTTTTATTACCGAACACCCTGCGTTACTACAGAGCACGCCAGTTACTACAGAACACACCTGATACTACGGAACACGCACGTTACTATGGAACACGCCTGTTACTACGGAACACGCCTGTTACCACAGAACACACCTGTTACTACGGAACACGCCCGTTACCACGGAACACGCCCGTTACCACAGAACACGCCTGTTACTACGGAACACGCCCGTTACCACAGAACACGCCTGTTACTACGGAACACGCCTGTTACTACGGAACATGCCTGTTACTACGGAACACGCCTGTTACTACACAACACATGCCTTTTATTACCGAACACCCTGCGTTACTACAGAGCACCCCTGTTTTCTACAGAACACGCCTGTTACTACAGAACACGCTGCGTTACTACAGAACACGCCCGTTACTACAGAACACACCTGATACTACAGAACACGCCTATTACTACAGAACACGCTGCGTTACTACAGAACACGCCCGTTACTACAGAACACGCTGCGTTACTACAGAACACGCCCGTTACTACAGAACACACCTGATACTACAGAACACGCCTGTTACTACAGAACACGCTGCGTTACTACAGAACACGCCCGTTACTACAGAACACGCCTGTTACTACAGAACACGCTGCGTTACTACAGAACACGCCCGTTACTACGGAACCCGCCTGTTACTACGGAACCCGCCTGTTACTACGGAACACGCCTGATACTACGGAACACGCACGTTACTATGGAACACGCCTGTTACTACGGAACACGCCCGTTACCACAGAACACACCTGATACTACAGAACACGCCTGTTACTACGGAACCCGCCTGTTACTACGGAACACGCCTGTTACTACGGAACACGCCTGTTACTACGGAACACGCCTGTTACTACACAACACATGCCTTTTATTACCGAACACCCTGCGTTACTACAGAGCACGCCTGTTACTACAGAACACACCTGATACTACGGAACACGCACGTTACTATGGAACACGCCTGTTACTACGGAACACGCCCGTTACCACAGAACACACCTGTTACTACGGAACACGCCCGTTACTATGGAACACGCCTGTTACTACGGAACACGCCCGTTACCACAGAACACGCCTGTTACTACGGAACACGCCTGTTACTACACAACACATGCCTTTTATTACCGAACACCCTGCGTTACTACAGAACACGCCCGTTACTACAGAACATGCTGCGTTACTACAGAACACACCTGTTACTACACAACACATGCCTTTTATTACCGAACACCCTGCGTTACTACAGAACACGCCCGTTACTACAGAACACGCTGCGTTACTACAGAACACACCTGTTACTACGGAACCCGCTTGTTACTACAGAACACGCTGCGTTACTACAGAACACGCCCGTTACTACAGAACACATGCCTTTTATTACCGAACACCCTGCGTTACTACAGAGCACGCCTGTTACTACGGAACACGCACGTTACTATGGAACACGCCTGTTACTACGGAACACGCCTGTTACCACAGAACACACCTGTTACTACGGAACACGCACGTTACTATGGAACACGCCTGTTACTACGGAACACGCCTGTTACCACAGAACACACCTGTTACTACGGAACACGCCCGTTACCACAGAACACGCCTGTTACTACGGAACACGCCTGTTACTACAGAACACGCCCGTTACCACAGAACACGCCTGTTACTACGGAACACGCCTGTTACTACAGAACACACCTGTTACTACAGAACACACCTGATACTACGGAACACGCCTGTTACCACAGAACACACCTGTTACTACGGAACACGCCCGTTACCACGGAACACGCCCATTACCACAGAACACGCCTGTTACTACGGAACACGCACGTTACTATGGAACACGCCTGTTACTACGGAACACGCCTGTTACTACACAACACATGCCTTTTTATTACCGAACACCCTGCGTTACTACAGAGCACGCCAGTTACTACAGAACACACCTGATACTACGGAACACGCACGTTACTATGGAACACGCCTGTTACTACGGAACACGCCTGTTACCACAGAACACACCTGTTACTAAGGAACACGCCCGTTACCACGGAACACGCCCGTTACCACAGAACACGCCTGTTACTACGGAACACGCCCGTTACCACAGAACACGCCTGTTACTACGGAACACGCCTGTTACTACGGAACATGCCTGTTACTACGGAACACGCCTGTTACTACAGAACACGCCTGCTACCACAGAACACTGACCCCTCACTTTGACCCTGAATGGGTCCAGATACGAGCTGGGCAGCACTGACACAAGCAGAACCGAAGGACTGAACACCCACATCCACACGGAGAATCCAGCATCACAGCTGATGAAACTTTCTCATTAAACCTGCCGGAGAACTTTCAGTTTCATTCTGTTTCCATCAAAACGTTTCTCACGTCAAATGTAGACTTTTCCCACCTGAGTCACCAGAATATTTACATGTATTTTCATTTTTGTTGTAAATACTGAATATCAGATCTGAAAGTGACGTGTCAGGTGATGATGTCATTAAGTAAAAGAAGAGAAGTCTGAACCACAAATAACGACATGGACAAAAACACCTTACTGAGAAAGTCTCTGATTCAAAGAGATTTAATAAGAACTGAGTCTGGAGCAGCGAGAGAAAGTTTCAGGAACTTCAGGAACGGAAATTCTTCTTGGTTCATTCTGGTTCCGGACGTTTGCTGCTGCAGATGGTGTGAGGAGACAGAACCAGCCACTAGGGATGCACGGTATAATCGCCCCCCTATCGGTATCGGCCGATACCCGGCCTTAAAACTGAGTCGATATTTAACTGATTAGCCCGCAGTTTCTAAAGTCTAAAAAAAGAAAAGAAAGAAAAAGAAAAACTTTTTCTTCTTCAAAAACTTATTTTTTACAGACTCTAAAACTTCTAAAGACTAGGGGTGGGAAAAAATGTTGATACACTGAAGTATCGCAAAATTTTTTTATTCTGATGTCATATTGACATTTGAAAGCGCGGTATCGATCCAATTTACTAACGAAATCTTGCTATACATCGTTGGGAAATCTCATGAGATTTCACAAAAATTTTGCAATATTTTCATATACTGATATCATATTGACATTAAAAAAAATGTATTGATCTATTTTACAAACGAAATCTCGCAATATTTTATCATTCTGTTCCGAAATCTCGCGAAAATTCACAAACATTTTGCGATATTTTCATATCCTGATATATTGACATCTAAAAACACAGCAATCTATTTTACTAACAAAATCTTGCGATATTTCATCATTCTGTTATGAAATCTCGTGAGAATTCACAAAAATTTCATGATATTTTTACATGCCGATATCATATTGACATTTAAAAATGAATCATCGTTCTGTTTCAAAATCTCGCAGGAATTCACAAAATATCGTGAGATTTTGTAAGTAAAATAGATAGATGCCGCGTTTTTAAGTATCGATTTGATATCGGCATATGAAAATATCGCAATATTTCAGTGTTATCCATATTTTTACCCACCTTTATTTTTTAAAGTGTTGGAAATGGATAAAAAAAAATATTTGCAACGACTGCTTTTTTTTTTTTTTTTTTTAGCTTTAATATCGGTATCAATATCAGTTATCAGCCATGTGAGTTTTAAAATATCGGATATCGACTAAAATTCCAATATCGTGCATCCCTACCAGCCACGTCTGGCAACAACCAACCCTCCAGGTGTCCTGGGGAACCTGCTAGGAACCGATCAGTGAAGTTCTTAAAACTTTGACCCGGTTCTGCCCGCCAACACATGCCGTCGCTGCTTCGTCCAATGAAAACCTCTCATCTGAGTTTTGCTCTCTGCAGCCTTTTCAGACATGAACCTCTTCCTGTTCATCAGATCGGGTTTGGGTTTGCTTCCTTCTGGGCCAGAGAGGCATCAGAGAACCGATCTACCAACATGAATCAGAACATCGCAGATGTGTCGGACCAGAACGGGTCACGGCCTAATTCTACGCCAGAGTCCGTTAAACCAGAACCGACCCTGCAGAAAGTCGTGAGGATTTTTTCCTGCTGCAACTCCAAGCGCTTCGAGCTGAAAACTCCCGACCTTCTCCGAGTCCTGTCATCACTGTTACAGCTTTCCAAGAGTTGTCACCATGGCAACCAGAGAAATGGAGGCAAAGGGGCTGTTGCAGGATTCATTACTCCTCTCTTCCATGATTTCCCGTCATATTCAGACTAGAAACACGGTTTGTCTCTTAATCTATAGAAATAAGTAGAATGAAAAAACTAATATCTACATTAAGGATAGACCGATACATCGTCCGGCCGATATTTGCGTAGGCCTGTACCGATAAGCACTAAGTCAATCAATCACACGGTAAGAAAAAAATGAGTGCAGGGATCAATATTTAATATCATCCGTTGTATTTGCTTCCATCTATATAGTTTATTTTTGTTGCTAGATTATTTATTCATCTATTTATTTCTAAAAAGGCACCAACTGGTAGTTTTTCTGGGTTTCTCTGTCTGAGCCACATGTTTAATCATTTCTGATGGAGATGCACCGATCCAGTTTTTTCAGATTTAATCCGATACTGACAACTGTGCTGAGCATATCGGCCGATACCCGATACCGATACCACTGTTGAATGAATGAATCGTATACATTGGCATGCAAGTGAAAGCATCGGTCTTGTAAAAAAACAAAAAAAAAAGGTAAATTAACACAGATATTAATGTACGTAATAATATTTTTTAATAAATAAAGTGTACATTAGCAGCAAAAAGAAATCACACTTCCATGTAAAGTTCACTGCAGACAGATATTAATTTAGAAGTAAAAAAAAAACAACAGAAGATATCTCCCCCTATATCTGATATCTGATCCAGTGAATTACTCAATATCTGAGCCGATATCTGATCCTGGTATCAGATCGGTGCATCTGTAATTTCTGAAGGACAAATGTGTTTACAGAGACTTCATTATTTATCATATTTATTGTTTGAAGGTTTCGTCATTTTCTTCCAGGTTCAGCATGAAATGTTCTTTAGAAGAGAAAGTTTCTTGATTGTTTGCATGATTATGACATCATCATTATTTTAGTTGAAAATGGTCTTAAAATAACATTCGTTTAGCGCGATTATCACTTATTGCAATCATTTCTTAGACAATCGCACAGCAAAATTTGTCATTGTGACAGGCCTATATTTGCATTTTTTGCTGGTATCAGCAAATAAGTTTAATATTTCTATTCAATATTTGTTTCTTTTTTATAAATATTTATTTGAAGTTCTTTGTTTTTTTTTATTAAAAGAGTTGTAAAATTACTTTTCATTGTATCCTTCACTAAATTAATTAGTCAAATGCAGTATCGACCCCAAATATCAGCAGGTTGTATCGGCTGAAGCTGATGAGAAAATATGAGTATCTGCCCTAAAAAATCTGTATCGGTCGATCCCTAATCTACATTAAACTCATTTTTGTCCTTTGAACACGTTCTGATGGTACCGTAGGGTCAGTGTCGGCTCCGGACGAACAAACGTGCAACTTTCATCACCGCGAGTCTGAAGAACAGATTTAACGCTGAGGTGGACGGCGTCTCTGACCTCTGGGGAAGCAAATGCTTCTCAGAACCAGATCCTGTTCTGGGATCAGTGTTGTGTGGAGTTCTAAAGCCCGAGAGAGACTAAACAAAAGTTTCTACATCTTTCCTTCAGTTTGTTCAGAGCGCGACATCAGAGACTTCTGGACCTCCAACTTTACATCCATGAACCCAGGACCGAACACGGGTCTGCAACCTTTACAGTCCAGAGAGCCATTTTTGCCTCAACCCAGCTAAATAACAGTCATCCAAAGCTGCAAATATTTCATGGCCTTTTTTATAAAGACAACTTATAATTTCTAATAAAAAACTTACTTTATGAAATTTGTTGCCATTTTTAAAGAACCACAGACTTTTATGTTTTGAAAAACAAAACTACAGAACAGGATTAGGACCACTGCAGAAAAACAAATCTGCCATTAAAAGTCAGAATTCAGACTTTTTTCCCAGAACATTAAAAAAAAAAAAAAAAAAAAAAAAATCCAGGAGATTTTTTTGTAATTTCTGAAAAAGTTTTTCAGAAATAAAAAAAAAAAAGAAAAAAAAATTTTCAAAATGTTTTTAAAATGTTCTGTCGCTTTAACACACTGAAAACCTCAACAAATACATTTTCACCACGGATCATGTGTACGGGCGTTTATGAGTCCCGCCTCCAGCTTTAAAAAAAAATCTCCATCCATTTTTTGAAAATGTTTTGGAAAAAAGTCCAAATTCTGACTTTTTTTTCTAGAAATTGAATAAACAAAAAACAATCCCACATTTTTTCTTAAATGTTCTGGAAAAAGTAGGAATTCTGACTTTTTTCCAGAATTTTTTTTTATTAAATCTTTATTAATTTAAAAAAATGTTTTGGAAAAAGTCATAATTCCGACTTTTTTTTTTTTTTTTCTCCATTCATTTAAAAAAAAAAAAAAACTTTTTTCTAGAAATTTAAAAAAAATCCCCTAATTTTTCTTAAATGTTTTGGAAAAAAACAGTCTAAATTCTAACTTTTTTCCTCAGAATTAATTTTTCTTCAGTGGCCCGAATCCTCTTCCATACAAATCCAAACAATAAAAAAATATGCAATAAAACCCTTGCAAAAAAAAAAAAAAAAAAAAAAAAAGGATGGTTCCATTCTTCTTTTTGGGATTTAGCTCTTCTGAGACCGTGTGTTGCAGAAGAAGACCAGAATTTCCAGTTAATGAGAAGAGAAACAGATGTAGAGAAAAAAATCACTGGTACTTTTACTTGTAAAATTTTAGTTAAATTATTCCAATGAAAAACTGCTAAAACCTACATTTGTTATCATCTATATTTCTAAATATCACTTGCTTCTTTATCATTTTTAATTAAAATTATTGAGCCGTTGCGGACGGTCCAAAGAGCCACTGCAGGTTTAGACCCCTGTCCTACCAGAACTCCACTCTGCTGCTCAGCTGTCATGTCTGAAAGGGCTTTAAACGTCTCGTGTCGTGTCGTGTCGGGGTCTGGCTGAGCAGGTTTTCAGCAGAAAGCAGGTCTGCAGTGAAGAAAGTTCAGGTTTGAAGAGGAGTGAGGAAGATGCAGAGACCAGACCAGGGTGCTGCTTCTCTGCAGGACTTACGGGGCTGGGCGGAGTCCTGAGCCAGGCGGGGCTGCTAATGCTATCACTGTCCTCCCCGAGACAGACAGAGGACACACTAGCTGAGCGGGGGGACATGGGGGTGGTGGGGGGCTGGGACACACACTGAGAGTTGTAGCTGTCCTGTGACAAACACACACATACACACACACACACACACACACGCAGAGACGTCAGAGAGAGCAAACAGCTGTCTTTCAGAGCTGTTAGCAGTTAGCATGTAGCATCTGAGGAGGTGACAGGAAGAGGGGGGGTCTGAGGCTGCTGCTCTGAACCGATGCACGACGAGACGAGAAAACTGGTCCTGGAGAAGCTGCTGCGTACGAGGGTGTAGCTGGAGGGTCATCTGATACCTGCTGCAGGTCCCACAGGTGTCCCCGGAGACCAGACGGTGAGGCAGGTGTGTTTAAAGACGGGGAACAGAGTTCAGCAGTGCAGCCGATGTAGCATCAAAGTTTGCGCTCCACCGTGCAGACCTGAGTCAGGGGTGCCCAGGTCCAGTCCCAGAGAGTGAATATCCTGCATATTATCTAAAAATGTGCAATATACTGCACATCCCAATCAGTATCGGCCTTAAAACCGAGTATCGGACATCGACCATACCACCGATATTTAACCGATATTTATCCAATCAGGCTGCTGTTTCTAAAGTCTAAAAAAACCAAAAATCTTCTTTTTTACAGACTTTGAAACTTCTAAAGACAGTTTCTTTTAAGATGTTCTGTGTGATCAGAGTTTATACTCGGTCGACTCATTTGTGTAAATTATAGGGATGCATGACATTTTGAATTTGGCCGATATTTGATATCTTACTTGACACCGATATTGAAGCTGAATTAAATAAGCAGTTATTGCAAATTGCAGTTTTGCTATCAGTTTCAGATGCTTTGAAAAATAGGGGTGGGAAAAAATATCGATACACTAAAATATCGCGATATTTTCATATGCCGATATCAAATCGATATTAAAAAATGCAGTATAGATCTATTTTACGGAGAAAATTTAGTGAGACTTCAACATTGTTACAAAATCTCACGATATTTTGTGAATTCTCGCGAGATTTCGCAACAAATCTATGAAATATCGCGAGATTTCATGAGGAAAATAGATCGATACTGCGTTTTTAATGTCAATGTGATATCGGCATATGAAAATATGGTGAAATTTTGGTGAATTCTCGCGAGATTTTGTAACACAACGATGAAATCTCACGGTATTTTGTGAAATCTCATGAGATTTCGTAACAAACAATATCTGGTGAGATTTGGGTCGACTCATTTGTGTAAATCATAGGGATGCATGACATTTGGAATTTGGCCGATATTTGATATTTTAATTGACATCGATATTAAAGCTGAATAAGATAAGCAGTTATTGATAATAGCAGTTTTGCTATCAGTTTCCAATGCTTTGAAAAATAGGGGTGGGAAAAAATATCGATACACTGAAATATTGCAATATTTTCATATGCCGATATCAAATCGATATTTAAAAATGCGTATCGATCTATTTTACTAATAAAATTTTATGAGACTTCAACTTTGTTACAAAATCTCACGATATTTTGTGAATTCCCGCGAGATTTCGTAAAAAATCTATGAAATATCGCGAGATTTCATGAGGAAAATAGATCGGTACTGGAAAATATGGTGAAATTTTGGTGAATTCTCGCGAGATTTTGTAACAGAACGATGAAATCTCACGGTATTTTGTGAAATCTCATGAGATTTCGTAACAAACAATAGGCTCGTTCGGATTGACTGCGTCTGTCTACCGTCTGACTTCACGGTCAGACGAGAGCTGCGTGAGTCTCGGGGGCGGATCATAAATGCAGCGCATCTCAGCTGGACAAGTTCGCCAACGTGAAGACTGCAATAACGGAGGATTTCGCGGCATTTGCCTTTATTGAGCTCTAAGTTACTGAACGCTGTGCAGATGTGATCAAGTCTGATTTCAGAGTAATGAAACAGCGTGTTGTTGACGCTGATTACATGAACTTGTACTGGACTGTAGTACAGAATGTTGTTTACCTGTTAAGGTGAAACACAGAGGACAATAATCTGGTAAATGTCCAGGCTCAAATATAAAAACCATAAATGCTTTGCCTTGAAGAATAAATTTAAAACAAATAAAGAAATAGAAACTTATTTTTTCTATATGGGGCTGGAAATAAATATATATTATACATTTTTTATTTTATTTTTATTAAGGATTTGGGTAGCATACTCATGGATAACATAAGGGGGAGCATGTGGAAAGGTGGATACACACCAATAAGTCCATCAAATCCAAATTATGAAGAGGATTTGTGAAAGTTTTGGTATAACTTATTAAGCTTTATATTTATCTGAGTAGAATAACTTGTGGCTGCAACACGTTTGTGTTCCTCTGTTGCTGCAGTCAGATATCAGCCTGTCCAGATATCAGTCTGTTCATAAATCAGCCTGTCCAGGTTTGTGAACATCAGCCTAACTACAGTATGAAACACCAAGGCTGATTTTGTAGCCTGTTTAAAACACCTAAATGGATTTATTACTGGGGGGCAGTCCCGTCCAACAATCGGAGCTTGCGTCAGTGAGAGGTGAAACCAATCAGAACCAGGTTCCGGCGGCGGTGGAGGCAGGTCCAAAAGCTGCAGTTGCTGAGGAGTAACTGCACGCTCCGACTGCAGACGGACGGCTCCCGCGATGTTTGATGATCATGTGGTCTGGTCACGTTTTCCGGTGCAGTGCAGGCGCAGTCTGAAGTCGGACAAAGTTTCTAACCAGCATGCAACATTCCAGGACCACAATCCCTCACTTCCAGCCGAGTTGCGCTGCAGATAGCCGAAGTCGAACGAGCCTAGTATCTGGTGAGATTTGGGTCGACTCATTTGTGTAAATCATAGGGATGCATGACATTTGGAATTTGGCCGATATTTGATATTTTAATTGACATCGATATTAAAGCTGAATAAGATAAGCAGTTATTGATAATAGCAGTTTTGCTATCAGTTTCCAATGCTTTGAAAAATAGGGTTGGGAAAAAATATTGATACACTGAAATATTGCGATATTTTCATATGCCGATATCAAATCGATATTTAAAAATGCGTATCGATCTATTTTACTAATAAAATTTTATGAGACTTCAACTTTGTTACAAAATCTCACGATATTTTGTGAATTCCCGCGAGATTTCGTAAAAAATCTATGAAATATCGCGAGATTTCATGAGGAAAATAGATCGGTACTGGAAAATATGGTGAAATTTTGGTTAATTCTCGCGAGATCTTGTAACAGAATGATGAAATCTCACGGTATTTTGCGAAATCTCATGAGATTACGTAACAAAACAATAACATCTGGTGAGATTTCAGTCGTAAAATAGATTTATACTGCGTTTTTAAATATAGATATGGTGTCGGCAGATGAAAATATCGCAACATTTCAGCGTATTGATATTTTTTTCTCCCAGCTTTATTATCTAATATGTCTGTAAGACATTCCTCCCCAAGACTTTTACAAAAAAACAGCTGTTTGATATGAAATGAAACATTCAGACAGATTAGGGTAAAAATATCGTATATCGTCATCTAAAATAAATGTATTGTGATATGATATTTGGTCGATATTGCCCAGCCTTCGTCTCCGGGACCTGCAGGGTGATTCCAGAGGAGGTCTGCTGCTTAAATTCCTCTGAAGGAGCTGGCAGAAGAACCAGGAGGACTTTCCCTTCATATGGCAGCCCGGAACCAGGACTTTAACCCTCCAACCTCAGCAGCTGTCTCCAGGACTTCCACAGACTCTCCTCCTCCTGCAGTATCGCACCTTCTGAACGGACCTGCAGCTCTGAACATGTCTGGCTGGATGGAAACTCCCAGCAGGTTAAAAATCTGAACTCAAGCAGAGCAGCGAGACCTCCTCAGATCGCCATGGAAACACAGATAACTACAGTCTTAACCAATTTACCTCCTTAAAATAGGGATGCACGATATAAATCAGCCCCTATCAGTATCAGCCTATATCAGCCTTAAAACTGAGTATCGAACATCGGCCACCACACCGATATTTTAAAGATCAGCATGCTGTTTCTAAAGTCTAAAAAACCAAAACTTTTTCTTGTTGAAAAACTTTTTTGCAGAGTTTAAAACTAGACTAAGGGTGGGAAAAAGTATCGATACGATGAAATATCGCAACATTTTTTATATACTGATGTCATATTGACATTTAAAAAACGCGGTATCGATCTGTTTTACTTTCGTTTGTTCCGTTACAAAATCTTACGAGAATTTGCGCAGGCTTTTCCTTCTTAATCTTTTTTTTTCTCTCTTATTATTGTTTTATTAATTCTTCTCTTTCAAGTCTTATGTGTTTACATGTTTATGTTTTTAGCCTTGTTTTGATGTCCTGCTATGTAAAGCACTTTGGACATCCAGCTGGATGCAGAAATCTGTGCTATATAAATTAAATAAATAAAATGGCAAAAATTTCACGATATTTTCAGATGCTGATATCATATTGACATTTAAAAATGTGGTATCCATCTACTTTACTAAAAAAAATCTCACTTTATTTCATCGTTCTGTTACAAAATTTTCACAGGAATTCAAGAGATGTCATTAGATTTTGTAATAGAACGATGAAATCTCGTGAGATTTTGTGAGTTAAATAGATTGATGCCATCATTTTGAATATCGATTTGATATCGGCATGTAAAAATATCGCAATATTTAAGTGTATCAATATTTTTTCCCACCTGTATCTTTTAAAGTGTCGGAAAACGGATAACAAAACTGCTATTTGCAATGACTGCTTTCTCTTTCTCAGCTTTAATATCGATATCGGTTATCGGACACATGAGTTTTAAAATATCGGCGTATCGGCCAAAATTCCAATATCGTGCATCCCCATCTTAACTCTTTCGCTGCCATTCACGTGTTTCCACGTTAATTCAAATCCGAACGTTAACTGCCAATCACGTGTTTACACGTTAATTAAGGGTTTTAATTGGGGAAGCTGTTTTAATATCTGGTGCAGCTTGTGAAAGAGTTCAAAGATGATCTGACATTTTCTGATGTAGTTTTCACCAAATCCAGCAGATGGCGGCGTCAGACAAGCTTGAAAAAACCCTCCAGGAAGGGGAGGAGGTGCCATGTGGCTTTGTGTTGGGTTGTTTGTTAGCTAGCGGCTGTTAGCCCCGGTTAGCCCAAGAAGTGTGCTCGATTCTTCTGCAAGGGGGGGGAGAACATGGCGATCGGTCGTAATCGAAACGGCTTAGGAGGTGGATAAAGAAAGAAAGTTTGTGGACAAAGTGATCAGTGACAGAAAGTGACACGATCGATCGGAGACACGTCCATAGAGGGAAATACAGCAGCGAAGTCTGCAGCATGCGGCTGTTGGGGGGGGGGGGGGGGGGGGTGCGTGCACGCAGAGCAGCTGCAGTAGAGGGGAGGAGGGGCGGAGGGGAGACGTCTCTGCTCGCTGTTTCTGCCAAATATTCTGTTGTGAAACAAGCTTGTTGTGGCTTATTTAGCTGGTAAATAATTATTTAGCCTCCAAAACTCTTTTCTCAGTGTTGTATTTGTTGTTTCATAGAAGTAAACAGCTGTTCAGAAGATGAAGGTGTTACTAAAGTAAAAAATATTGTCATCAAAGACACTTTTCCACTTGAATCGGACGGCGAGTTTCAAACTAATTTTTCTCCGCTTTTTGCTCAAAAATAGGCATTTTCGCTGAAACAAGCCCATCTTCTACTGCAGATTACTAAAGAATGGAAAAAGCTAGAAACAAATGGTTTTTTTCTGATAAAAGAAGAGAGTCTAAACTTTTCTTTGGTACATTCAGTGTTTGTATTGGCATAGTACACAATATTCTGTGGATCTCCCAAAATCAGTCAAAATGCTCAAAAAGTCTGGCAGTATGGAGTACTCTGCTCTGAAAACGGCTGGCAGTGAATGAGTTAAAAACGTCTGAGAGCCGCTGTGACTGAACAAAACTGAAATGTTGATGGATTTAGGTTCAGGTCATTTCAGCAGAAATATCGGAGGCGGTATCGGTGAAAGAACGTCGTCCATGCTGTGAGGGAGCGTCTGCATTCAGCTCAGAAACTCGTGCAGGTGTTAGAACAGCTGCTGTGACCGGTGAACATTGACGACAGACCAACCTTGGCTTTTGGTGGATCTGCAGCCGGGCCCACGGTCTCTTTGCTGAGCTCAAGCCTTTGTTTGGTATCTGCGTGAGGTCCGACCCCCTCTGCTGCCATCATCATGGCTCCTGAAAGATAAACACACACCTTAAGACAGGGGCGTCAAACATAAGGCCCGGGGGCCAAAACCGGCCCGCCAGAGGGTCCAGTCTGGTCTGCTAGGTGTTAAATGTCACATTTAAAACAATAAAACAAACTCTAGTTTCTGATTGGTCCACCAGAGCTTGGAATCATTTTAAATGTCTAAATATGAAGTATTTCAATATTACACACGTGGAAATTTTCTTTTCTTTTATAATTGCAGATACCTGTGATTCGATATTACAGGAAGTGATTTTGTAGATCCGTTGTGATCTGTCAGTTAAAATGAACATGTAGTGCCTTATTGGAATGACTTGGTAATATTGATGATAATAATAAAAGTATAAATATATTTAAAACATTTCATATTTGGGATTTTATAAATTCAGATTTTCATGAGTTTACAAAAAATGTGTATAAATATTTTGTCATATAAATATAAAATAAAATGATGGCTGAAATTAATACATAAAATGAATAAATAAAATTAAATGTAATCAAATGAGGCCAAATATTGTTGAAACCACTTATATTCCTCAATAAATTTCATGTTCATCTTTTCTAAAAGGAAAGTTCATTAAATATAAACATCTTGAGAATGTTCTAAAATAATGGGAAACATTTGCAGTTTTCGATATTTATAGGTTATTGTGTGATCATTTTCCCTGTTCGGCCCTCGAACTAAACTGAGTTTGGCACCTCTGCCTTAAGACAAGGATCCCTGAACGATGGAAACCTCAGAAACGCCCCCACCACCATCAGAAACGCCCCCACCACCATCAGAAACGGCCCCACCACCGTCAGAAACGTTCCCACCACCGTCAGAAACGCCCCCACCACCGTCAGAAACGCCCCCACCACCGTCAGAAACGTTCCCACCACCATCAGAAACGCCCCCACCACCGTCAGAAACGCCCCCACCACCATCAGAAACGCCCCCACCACCGTCAGAAACGCCCCCACCACCGTCAGAAACGCCCCCACCACCGTCAGAAACGCCCCCACCACCGTCAGAAACGTTCCCACCACCATCAGAAACGCCCCCACCACCGTCAGAAACGTTCCCACCACCGTCAGAAACGCCCCCACCACCGTCAGAAACGCCCCCACCACCGTCAGAAACGTTCCCACCACCGTCAGAAACGCCCCCACCACCGTCAGAAACGCCCCCACCACCGTCAGAAACGTTCCCACCACCGTCAGAAACGCCCCCACCACCGTCAGAAACGTTCCCACCACCGTCAGAAACGCCCCCACCACCGTCAGAAACACCCCCACCACCGTCAGAAACGTTCCCACCACCGTCAGAAACGCCCCCACCACCGTCAGAAACGTTCCCACCACCGTCAGAAACGTTCCCACCACCGTCAGAAACGCCCCCACCACCTTTAGAAACACCCCCACCACCGTCAGAAACGTTCCCACCACCGTCAGAAACGTTCCCACCACCGTCAGAAACGCCCCCACCACCGTCAGAAACGTTCCCACCACCGTCAGAAACGCCCCCACCACCGTCAGAAACGCCCCCACCACCGTCAGAAACGTTCCCACCACCGTCAGAAACGTTCCCACCACCGTCAGAAACGCCCCCACCACCGTCAGAAACGTTCCCACCACCGTCAGAAACGCCCCCACCACCGTCAGAAACGCCCCCACCACCGTCAGAAACGCCCCCACCACCGTCAGAAACGTTCCCACCACCGTCAGAAACGTTCCCACCACCGTCAGAAACGCCCCCACCACCGTCAGAAACGCCCCCACCACCGTCAGAAACGTTCCCACCACCGTCAGAAACGCCCCCACCACCGTCAGAAACGTTCCCACCACCGTCAGAAACGTTCCCACCACCGTCAGAAACGCCCCCACCACCGTCAGAAACACCCCCACCACCGTCAGAAACGTTCCCACCACCGTCAGAAACGTTCCCACCACCGTCAGAAACGTTCCCACCACCGTCAGAAACGCCCCCACCACCGTCAGAAACGTTCCCACCACCGTCAGAAACGCCCCCACCACCGTCAGAAACACCCCCACCACCGTCAGAAACGCCCCCACCACCGTCAGAAACGCCCCCACCACCGTCAGAAACGTTCCCACCACCGTCAGAAACGCCCCCACCACCGTCAGAAACGCTCCCACCACCGTCAGAAACGCCCCCACCACCGTCAGAAACACCCCCACCACCGTCAGAAACGCCCCCACCACCGTCAACTCCCCCACCGCACCCCCCCCACCGTCAAACCCCCCCACCCCCCACCACCGTCAGAAACGTTCCCACCACCGTCAGAAACGTTCCCACCACCGTCAGAAACGCCCCCACCACCGTCAGAAACGTTCCCACCACCGTCAGAAACGTTCCCACCACCGTCAGAAACGCCCCCACCACCGTCAGAAACGTTCCCACCACCGTCAGAAACGCCCCCACCACCGTCAGAAACGTTCCCACCACCGTCAGAAACGCCCCCACCACCGTCAGAAACGCCCCCACCACCGTCAGAAACGCCCCCACCACCGTCAGAAACGTTCCCACCACCGTCAGAAACGCCCCCACCACCGTCAGAAACGTTCTCACCACCGTCAGAAACGTTCCCACCACCGTCAGAAACGCCCCCACCACCGTCAGAAACACCCCCACCACCGTCAGAAACACCCCCACCACCGTCAGAAACGTTCCCACCACCGTCAGAAACGCCCCCACCACCGTCAGAAACGTTCCCACCACCGTCAGAAACGTTCCCACCACCGTCAGAAACGCCCCCACCACCGTCAGAAACACCCCCCACCACCGTCAGAAACACCCCCACCACCGTCAGAAACGTTCCCACCACCGTCAGAAACGTTCCCACCACCGTCAGAAACGCCCCCACCACCGTCAGAAACGCCCCCACCACCGTCAGAAACACCCCCCACCACCGTCAGAAACACCCCCACCACCGTCAGAAACGTTCCCACCACCGTCAGAAACGCCCCCACCACCGTCAGAAACGTTCCCACCACCGTCAGAAACGCCCCCACCACCGTCAGAAACGTTCCCACCACCGTCAGAAACGCCCCCACCACCGTCCAGCGCCCCCACCACCGTCAGAAACGCCCCCACCACCGTCAGAAACGTTCCCACCACCATCAGAAACGCCCCCACCACCTCAGAAACGCCCCCACCACCGTCAGAAACGTTCCCACCACCGTCAGAAACGCCCCCACCACCGTCAGAAACGTTCCCACCACCGTCAGAAACGCCCCCACCACCGTCAGAAACGTTCCCACCACCGTCAGAAACGTTCCCACCACCGTCAGAAACGCCCCCACCACCGTCAGAAACGTTCCCACCACCGTCAGAAACGCCCCCACCACCGTCAGAAACGCCCCCACCACCGTCCTACCTGATGAGGTGTAAGGGAGTCCCTGTGGCGTCATTCTCCCGGAGTTGCTGCCTGGCTGCTGGCTGTACGGACCTCCAGGACCCATTACTCCCATAGGTGTCAGGCCCGGGTAGCTGCCCTGCCTGGACAACACGGGGGAGGGAAAAATGAAGTTTTATGGTGAGATGAAAGATTTCATGCCAGAGGAAACTGTGTGAAAAAGACCTGCGGGAAAACCTCAGTGTCCGTGATCTGAGCAGTTAAAACAGAAAAGAAAAGCCTAAGAAATTAGGGATGCATGATTGTGGAATTTTGGCAGATATCCGATATGCTGATATTTTAAAACTCATGTGGCCAATAACCGATATCGATACCGATATTAAAGCTGGAAAAAAAATAAGCAGTCATTGCAAACAGCAGTTTTGTTATCCGTTTCTGACATTTTGAAAAGTAGGGGTAGGAAAAAAATATCGATACACTGAAATATCACGATATTTTCATATGCCAATATCAAATCAATATTTAAAAACCCAATATTTTACTTACAAATCTTGCGAGATTTCATCGTTCTGTTACAAACTCAATATTTCATGAGTTTTCGCGAGATTTTGTTAGTAAAATAGATCAATATTGCAATTTTAAATGTCAATTTGATACCAACATATGAAAATATGACATTTTCGTGAATTCTCGCTAGACTATGTAAGGAAAATAGATTGATACCGCGTTTTTAAATATTGATTTGATATTGGCATATGAAAATATCGTGATATATAAGCGTATCAATATTTTTTCCCACCCCTATTTTTCAAAACATCGAGAGATTTCATCCTTCTGTTACAAACTCACAATATTTCATGAATTCTGGCCCGATTTCAACAGTAAAACAGATCGATATTGCGTTTTTAACGTCAATATGTCAGCATATGAAAATATCATGAAATTTTCGTGAATTCTTGTAAGATTTTGTAAGTAGAATAGATTGATATTGTGTTTTTAAATATTGATTTTAAATTGGGATATGAAAATATCGTGATATTTAAGTGTATCGATATTTCTTCCCACTCCTATTTTTCAAAATGTTGGAAACAGATAAAAAAACTGCCGTTTGCAATGACTGCTTTTTTTTCCAGCTTTAATATCAGAATCAATATCGGTAGTAGGCGCAGCGTAGGTGCTGAACACCACGGCTTCCGTAGTGTCGTGAAGTTGCATGTGTGGGCATCGCTGAAGTACTAATGAAGAAATGATGTGGGTGAACTATCCCTTTATTATTATTTATTAACAAATAAAGGGTAAATTTATGAATATATTAATAAAAACAGAAACGACTGTATCGGCCACATTCCTCCGATATCTGACCCAGCTAATCAGTGGATATCAGGGCCGATATCTTTGCGGGTTGTGGGACGTCTCACCTGCTCTGAGCGACGCTCGTAAACGAGGATGACGAGTTGGCGCCGGGTCCGGCGTTGGGGCCCATCTCGTGCGGTTTGAAGCTGGCGTTGGGCCCCGGAGGCCTCATGTCCTGCCCGGCAGGCTGGGGCATGCTGGGGGAGGTGGGGGCCGTGATACCGGCCCCCGTCTGATACGGGCGCCCTCCGGTGCCAGGCCCGGGGCCCCGGCTCGCTGGGGTGGAGGGGCCCTGACCGTGCATGGGGCTGCTGGCGTTCATCCCCAGGCTGTTGGTCAGGCCGGGGCCCGGGTCGGGGCCGCTGTAGTTGGCACTGGGCGCCCCGCCGTAGTGGGGAGGACGGGGATAATTACCTGAGGGGCGGGGGGGGGGGCGACACGAGACGTTAGACAGAGACAAACTCATTCCGCTGTAGTCCAGTTTCATCGTGGCGTACCTGGGGGGCCGTACTGGCCGTAGGAGTGGCTGCCCTGCTGGAAGGTGCCGTGGTGCAGGGGCCCCACTGGTGCCGGGTGAGGGGACATGGGGGGAGCAGACTGCTGGAGACCAAACTGGGACCCTGACGTGCTGCGCTGCATGGAGGGGGGGAAACCTGAGCAAGAGACAAGGTGAGGGAAGCAGCACGGTTAGCTTAGCTTAGCCTAGCCTAGCCTAGCCTAGCCTAGCGTAGCAGGGAGGCTGGAGCGGGTGGAAACGATAGCTGCAGCCGTTCGAGCAGAAATGTGACAGCGTGACATCATCAGTTCCTGCTCACTGCTGACTGAGGTGAGTTACACCTGTGCAGGTGGTGGACGTCACTGGCTCCGTTTCCATGACAACTGGAATTTTGCAATTAAAAACTGGTCATAGAAACATCTAAAAAAAAAACAAAACTCAAATATCACAAAGAAGTTTTTACATTCTCATGAGACAGTTTTTCAGTTTCGATACAGCACTTTTCATAAAGTTTAACGGAAACACTATCGCATGAAAAAAAAATCTATTTAGAGGTTTGTAATTAATCAATCTTGATTAATTAACAATAACTGCCCAATAAAGTAACTTAAAAAAAAGGACTTTAGTGGACAACTGAATCAAATAATAGACTGAAATTAAGATTAACTCAAGAAAAATGACATTTTGTTGTATTTAAATAAAAAAAAAATAGGAAAAGAAATTGAAAATATTCCTCGTAGCCATTTGAACGTCTCAGAAAGACGAACATATTCTGATTGCAATATTTTATTCAGCGTATTTTATTTGTTCCACCAGTGGAGATCTGCTGGAGCAACTCATGTTTTTCTTTTCTTATTTCATTTTCATTGCTGGGTATTTCACATGTGCAGCACGTTTGCAGCACGTTGGAGACGTGTTCTGACTTAAACGTGCTTTATAAATGAAGTGGACTGGATTAAAGCGTCATGGAAACGCAGCTTCGGACACCAGGACGACATGTTAACGTGTGCAGATGTAAAAAAGAAAAACTGTTTGAAAATTTATTTAGTTTCAGAACATTATTTACTGAATCACGACAAAGAGAAATACAGAAGCAGTGATGATGATGATGATGATGATGATGATGGTGGTGGTGTACCTCTATCCTGAGTCAGGGCAGACTGGGAGGAGTGAGGACCAACATCTGATCCAGGACCAGAGACCTGGGGGGTCAGCTGAGAGCCTGTTACACACACACACACACACACACACACATAATTAATACAACACAAGTACTAAATGACACAGTCTCCATCTTCATCTTCATCGTCCCACCTGGCCCACTGGTGGTGGTGGGGGACAGCGGCCCCGACCGTGATTGGCTGCCGGAGCCAGCGGGGGACGGTGAGAGGGAGGGAGAGGGTCCTGTACGAGCTGGGGGGGGCAGGCGGGGGAGACGTGGGGGGAGAAAGGCGAGTGCGCCCCTCGACTTCCCTGATCGCCTTGAGCGCTGCCGGATCCCGAAGTCCCTGAACTCACCGCGGCCTCGGTGCCGGTGGGGAGGTCGTCGATGGAGCCGGACAGGTCCTGGAAGAGAGGACAGACCGCCGTCACACACTAACGTCACACACACACCTACGTCACACACACCTACATCACACACACACACACACACCACACACACACACACACACACTACGTCACACACACACCAACATCACACACCAACGCCACACACACACTCCTACATCACACACACACACACACACCCACACACACACCAACATCACACACATACACCAACGCCACACACACACACACACCAACATCACACACACCACACACACACCAACATCACACACATACACCAACGCCACACACACACACACACACTACGTCACACACACATACACCAACGCCACACACACACACACCAACGCCACACACACACACCAACGCCACACACACACACCAACGCCACACACACACACCAACGCCACACACACACACACACCAACGCCACACACACACACACACACACCACACACACACCACACACACACACCTACGTCACACACATACACCAACGCCACACACACACACCTACGTCACACACACACACTACGTCACACACTCCTACATCACACACACACCAACATCACACACACACACACACACTAACGTCACACACACACCTACGTCACACACACCTACATCACACACACACACACACACCACACACACACCAACATCACACACATACACCAACGCCACACACACACACCAACGCCACACACACACACACACACACACCACACACACACACCTACGTCACACACATACACCAACGCCACACACACACACCTACGTCACACACACACCTACGTCACACACTCCTACATCACACACACACCAACATCACACACACACACACACACTAACGTCACACACACACCTACGTCACACACACCTACATCACACACACACACACACACACCACACACACCAACATCACACACACATACACCAACGCCACACACACACACCTACGTCACACACACACACACCAACGCCACACACACACCTACGTCACACACTCCTACATCACACACACACCAACATCACACACACACCAACATTACACACCAACGCCACACACACACAAACGCCACACACACAACAACGCCACACACACAACAACGCCACACACACACCAACGCCACACACACACCTACGTCACACACACCTACATCACACACACACACACACCAACATCACACACCAACGCCACACACACACCTACATCACACACACACCAACATTACACACACACACAACGCCACACACACACACACACCTACGTCACACACACCTACATCACACACACACACACCAACATCACACACCAACGCCACACACACACCTACATCACACACACACCCTACGTCACACACACACCTACGTCTCACACACACACACCTACGTCACACACACACACACTACGTCACACACACACCCCTACGTCTCACACACACACCTACGTCACACACACACACCTACGTCACACACACACACACCTATGTCACACACACACACCTATGTCTCACACACACACCTATGTCACACACACACACACTACGTCACACACACACCTACGTCTCACACACACACACCTACGTCACACACACACACCTACGTCACACACACACACACCTATGTCACACACACACACCTATGTCACACACACACACCACCGTCACACACACACACACCTACGTCACACACACACACCTATGTCACACACACACACCTATGTCACACACACACACACTATGTCACACACACACACACACACACACACACACCTATGTCACACACACACACCTATGTCACACACACACACCACCTATGTCACACACACACACACCTACGTCACACACACACACCTATGTCACACACACACCTACGTCTCACACACACACACACACACACACACACACACACCTACCTACGTCACACACACACCTATGTCACACACACACCTACGTCTCACACACACACACACCGTCACACACACACACGCACACACACACACACCTATGTCACACACACACACCTATGTCACACACACACACCGTCACACACACACACCTACGTCACACACACACACCTATGTCACACACACACACCTATGTCACACACACACACCGTCACACACACACACACCTATGTCACACACACACACCTACGTCACACACACACACCTACGTCACACACACACCTATGTCACACACACACCTACGTCTCACACACACACACACACACACACACACACACACACCTACGTCACACACACACCTATGTCACACACACACCTACGTCTCACACACACACACACACACACACACACACACACACACACCTACGTCACACACACACCTATGTCACACACACACACCTACGTCTCACACACACACACACACACACACACACACACACACCTACGTCACACACACACCTATGTCACACACACACCTACGTCTCACACACACACACACACACACACACACACCTACGTCACACACACACACCTATGTCACACACACACCTACGTCACACACACACACACACGTCTCTCAGATTTCAGGTTCGTTCATCAAAGTTCGGAGACATTTTTTCTTCACTTTGCTGTGATGATGTCATTGTTATGCAACAACAGAGTAAGTTAATGTGTGTAAATAAGAACGAATCACCACAAATAAGCAACTCAAAGCCGCTTGGAGCTCACGGGTGTGTGTGTGGCGGGGGGGGGGGTCAGACTAATGTTTGGTGACAAACATTGGTGAAATGAAGGCGTTTGTGGCAGATAATGATTATTTAGAGGCTGCACGCGGTTGCTGCATCACTTCCATCATATCGGACAGACGCTGATCTGGAGGATCTAAAAACCTCCTGAAGGGATTCAGGTTACAGCAAACCTGTCTGGGGGGGGGGAAATGAACAGATTCATGCTGGAAAACAGATCCAGGTTGAAAAAAAGCAAACTTCCCTGTTAAATGGGGTTAGTGGTGAAATACGCGCCCCCCTCATTGGAAGGAAAACGGTGAATTGGTGGTTTCAGCACCGAGCTGGACTTCATCGTTTCTCTCTGCTGCAGATGAACTTCTCTCAGGTCGCCTGCAGCGCGCTGATTTATGCCGATAATTACCGCGTTTCATTAAAGCCTCTCAGGCTCTGATTGGATGAACACACGCATCCCTCATTCAGCTCCTGCAGAGAGGAAAAGGATGAAGAGAGGAGCCTCCTCCTCCTCCTCCTCCTCCTCCTCCTCTCAGACTGAATCAGGTTCTCCGTCTCTAATCAATCAGATTGCAGTGATCAGTTCTGTCTCGTTATTGATCATGGAGAGGGATGAAGGAGGAAGAGGAGGAGAGACGACGGCAGGAAGGAGGAAGGAGAAAATGAAGCACGGCTCTCAAATCTCCCATCTGCCCCTGGGCCCTGAGCCAGCCAATCACAGCAGAGCTGTCTCCCTCCGCCCCTGCCAACAGCTCGGCCAATCAGCCGCTGCGCAGCGCCGCGCGCACACACATACTCACACACACACATTTCTAATTATAAAGAGTGAGCTGCAGAGCTGGAGTGTGTGTGTGTGTGAGTGACTCGGTACCTTTGTGAGGACCATCAGCCCGATGGAGCCCCTAGCTCCACCCTCTCACACACACACACCATCGCAGGGGCAGGTGTGTGTGTCCAGTTATTTATCCAAACCAAATGCGGTGTGTAAACATTTTGAGTTCCCGTGTTGCCATTCCGTTTCTGACAACGACTACGCAGTGATGCATTATGGGTGGCTCGCAGCTTAACGTTGCTCCGTTCGCTGGTGGAAAGTAGGTGAGAATCTGTTAAATTAAAAGCGTAAAGCGCAGCGCCGACCTTGCAGGAGAGTGTGTTCAGAGTCTGCGTTTATCCACCATTTACCAGGACGATGCAGCAGCTCAGACTCCACTTCTCTGCAGAAATCAGAGGCCTGCATGATGAAACCTGATGTCAGAGAGCAGGAATCAGGTCGTCATGGCAGCCTGCAGACTTCACGCCGAGCACAGATTCCTCTGAGCTGAAATGTTAAAAATGATTAAAGAATAAGAAGATTTTTCCTCAACGAACCACCACGATCGTCTCCACATCCACTTCAAACACCAACGTCTCCACTCCGACGGTAAAACTGATGCACTCTGGGAAAGAATATCCTGATATATTCATATGCTGATATCATATCAATATGTAAAAACGCCGTATTGATCTATTTAACTAACAAAATCTTGCAGGTTTTTGTAAACTGTTACGAGATATTGTAAGAGAACGATGAAATCTCGCAGGATTTTGGTGGTAAAATTGATCAATATCGCGTTTTTTAAAATGCATATGAAAATATCGCGATATTTCAGTGCATCAATATTTTTTTCACCCTTATTAAATGATCAGGTGACCCCTTTGTAAACAGTCGAGGTGCAGTCGGGTCATTACGAAAAAATAAAGCAAAAAAATTTGCATTATCATACGAGTATATCACACAGCCCTGAGATGATGTTGTTGTAAACTGGCGCTGTATAAATAAAGCTGAGTTGAATGAAGAAGCGAGTTCAGACTGGACGACGCTGATCAAACGTAACGACCTCAGAGGTGAAGTCAGTTTATTAAAGAGTCTGTGAGACGTTCGGGTGCAGCTGATTCAGCTAAGGCTTTTTTTTCCCTTCCTGCAAATGGAACTAACAGTCGCCATGGCAACTGCATCAGCACCCGGACTTCAAAAGAAGCCTGTGAGAGAGAACGAGGAGACGAAATAGAGGAAGAGGATGAGATGGGAGGAAGGAGTGGATGTGATGGGAGCAGAAAGGAAGAGCTGGAGCTGCAGGTGATCACGTTCAAGCAGCTTAACGACGGTTTTAAAGGCCTGATGAGGCGTGATGAAGGTCTGATGCTTCCCGACTCAGAGTCCATGAGCCAACATCTTCTCTGAGGAGGGAAAACTCAGACGCATCCAGGTCCAACAAGGACTAAACATGACCAGGCAAATTTAATTCCAGGAGCGATACGGTTTCTAGCTCCTCAGGTGGGGAGTTTTTAAGCTTTTACATCTTTGGATTGAAACCATGAAAAGACTGACGGAAAACAGCAACGTTTAGTAAATGACACCGACTTCAGGTGAAAGATCATCATTTCTAGGGCTGGGAAAAAATATCGATGCACTGAAATATCGCGATATTTTCATATGCTGATATTTCGATATCTAAAAATATGGTATTGATCTATTTTACAAATGAAATCTCGCGAGATTTCACCGTTATCTTATGAAATCTTGCGAGATTTCATTGGTAAAATAGATCAATATTGCATTTTTAAATATCTATATGAAATCTGCATATGAAAATATAGCAATATTTCAGTGTATTGATTAGGGATGCACAATATAATTGGCCCCCTATCTGTATCGGCCTATATCAGCCTTTAAAACTGAATATCAGACATCTGCCACCCCACCGATATTTAATCGATATTTAACCGATGAGCCCGCTGTTTCTGAAGTCTAAAAAGAAAAAAAGAAAAAAAAAATTCTTCAAAAACTTATTTTCTACAGACATTAAAAACGGCTAAAGTATAGGGTTGGGAAAAAATATCAATGCACTGAAATATCGCGATATTTTCATATGCTGATACCATATCGATATTTAAAAATGTGGTATTGATCTAATTTACCAATGAAATCTTGCGAGATTTCATCGTTATCTTATGAAATTTTGCGAGATTTCATTGGTAAAATAGATCAATATTGCATTTTTAAATATCTATATGAAATCTGCATACAAAAATATTGTGATATTTCAGTGTATTGATTAGGGATGCACGATATAATTGGCCCACTATCTGTATCGGCCAAAATCAGCCTTAAAACTGAATATTAGACATCTGCCACCCCACCGATATTTAATCAATATTTAACCGATGAGCCCGCTGTTTCTGAAGTCTTAAAAAAAAAAAAAAAAAACTTCTTCTTCAAAAACTTATTTTCTACAGACATTAAAACGTCTTAAGAATAGGGTTGGGAAAAAATATCAATAAACTGATATATCACGATATTTTCATATGCTGATATCATATTGACATTTAAAAATGCGGTACCAATGTATTTTACTAACGAAATCTTACAAAAATTCACAAAAAATTCATGATATTTTTATATGCTGATATCATATTGAAATTTTAAAATGTGGTATCGATCTGTTTTACTACTTAAATCCTGCAAGAATTCATGAAATATCATGAGAGTTTGAAACAGAACAATGAAATCTCGCAAGATTTTGTAAGTGAAATAGGTCGATACTGTGTTTTTAAATATTGATTTGATAGCGACATTTGAAAATATCGTGATATTTCAGTGTATCAATATTTTTTCCCACCACATTTGTTCAAAGTGTTGGAAATGGATGACAAAACTGATGTTTGCAATAACTGCTTATTTTTTTCAGCTTTAATATCGGTATCGATATCAGTTAATGGCCACATTAGTTTTAAAATATCGGTATATAGGATATCGGCCAAAATTCCAATATCGTGCATCCCTAGTATTGATATTATTTCCCAGCCCTAATCATTTCAACATCTAAATTAAGGATAGACCGATACACCGGTCGGCAGATATTTGGATTTTTTTTAGCCAAAATCTGCATACCCCCACTCGTCAGGATTTACAGATTTATTTATATACACACACACACACACACACACACACACACACACATATATATATATATATATATATATACATAAAGTTTGATGTTTCTATTCAATATTTGTTTACAAGTGCACTGCTTTTTTTTATTTATCTATTTGAATTTCTTTGTTCTTATTTTATATTGAAAGTTGTGGGGCCCAAATATCAGCAGGTTGTATCGGCCATTGGCTGATGAGAAAATATCAGTATCAGCCCTAAAAAATCTGTATCAGTCAATCTCTAATCTAAATAATAACTTTAGGGCTGGGCAATATGGACCAAATATCATATCACCATTGATTTGGCCACTCACCTCACTTAACATATACAATCAAACCAAAACACCCAAAACCACAACACACCATACCCAGAACCACCACACCCAAAACCAAAGCACCGACACCACACCAGCACGACCAACAACAAGACGGCGCCCGCAACACCATCGCCAACCTCTCCCCCCCTAATCCCACAGAAGTTAAGAAAAGGAACACCCAATGATTAATCAAAATATATATTATTATTAATGAGACATACAAGACGCAACATGAGACACAACACACCCGCGACGAAAGCCACGACATCTGCGCCACCAACCCCAGACTGGAAGCGCCAAGCAAGCAGAAAGCACCACCACCTCCCGCCGCCAGCCAGCAGCACAACAGCACGCCACAACCCCAACGGCCGCACGCCGGAGGCAAAGAAGGAAGACGCAGCAGGCCCCACACTCTACCCATGGGCGACGCTAGACACTACACCAAGAACTCCCGCATCTCTTCATAAATAAAATTAAAAAATTATTATAACATCCCATCTATTAATTAATTATTTTTTATATTATATAATAAATAATATTATAAAATATAAATAATATATATAATTATTTTCAAATGATTACCAAATTAATAAAACCAAAATTAAAAAAAAAAAAAATATGCATTTTTGAAGAATGTTAAATCTATATCAATAATTATTATTAATTATTTATTTTTTATTTTTCTTTATTTTTTTTTTTATAAAAATAAAAATTATATCTTCATTAATCCAAAATCTTCACATTTTCATATTTTTTTAATAAAATTTTTTTTATTTTATTTTTATAATATAAAGAAAAAAAAATAATTTTCTTTATTTTCATCCTCTTTCATTTTAATATTAATTTTATATTACTTTATTACATCAAAAACCCCATACCACCCCCCCCCTCCTTCTTTTTTTTTTCTATTTTTTATTTTATAAATTTTTATTATACAAAATAAAATATATTATTTTATATTATTAGAAGAGATAATAGAATATAAACGAATCAAATAGAATAGAGCAAAAAAAAGTGAATGGTAAGATTAATAAATGCATCAAAAAAAAAAATAAAAAATTAATTTTTTAAAAAAAAATGTTTTAAAAAGCCCTAATCACCATATATTAATTTTAAATGACGATATATGATATATCTCTGTATTTTAACCCTTATGTGTCTGAAAGTTTCATTTCACATCAAACAGCTATTTTTTAGTATTGAAACATGTTTATCGTAAAGTATCGCTCCACTGCAGTGATGGAACTGATGAAACACTGATTAGAGATGTTTAAATCCAAGTAATTAAAGATAGTTGCTGGTTTTTATGATTTCTTTGTAAAAGTCTTGGAGAGGATTGTCTTCCAGACAGTTTAGATAATAAGGATGGGAAAAAAATATCGATACACTGAAATATTGCGACATTTACATATCCGGTTCCATATCTACATTTAAAAACGCGGTATCAATCTATTTTACAAATGAAATCTTGCAAGATTTCATCGTTTTGTCACGAAATCTCATGAGATATGATGATTTTCATAATTAGTTTTGTAAAATGAATATCTTTTTATACATATAAAAAAGATAATCCCAGGTGTTCACCTCGGGTACCTCATAGCTGGTCACGGCCGTGTCTCTCAGTCTGATTTGATGTTCACCCAGAGAAGCTTGTTCTGATTTCTGACAACTGGGTCACATTCAGAGTTTCTGTGAGCTGCTGGAAAAACAGGCTGTTAAAGATGAACCGCCTCGTGGATGCAAACTGCTCTGATCCGTCCACCTGGACACGTTATTCTGGAGCGACCCAGCGGGAAGCGTCAGGCGCTCGGAGCGTGGTTTCTGCACGCGGCAGCGTCACAGAAAAGAGCGCAGTCATTACCGACAACCGGGATCTGCAGGACAGTCGTATCAGACAGGAGGGAGGTCAGAACTCCTTCAATCTGTCACTCTGTCAGGGTGTGATTCGTGTCCAGACAAACGGCTGCTCTCCTCATGAAACCTCCGTCACAATCAGGACGCAAACCAGCCGCTCTGTCCTCAGACCTGCAGGTGGCTTCCCAGAACCGTCTGAACCAAACCGGGCTGAAAATAAAAGCTCTGCATCGATGGACGACCGCTGCTCTTCAGAAAAACGGAGCATCATTTAAAATAAATCACAATATGATTGACTTGATCAGAGGTGGAAAGAACTGTATTTCCCAGACTATAAGTCACACTTCTTTCATAGTTTGGCGGCTTGTGCGACTTCTAGTCCAGTGCAACTCATATTAGGGCTATTAAGGAAAAAATTATAATCATGATTATTTTGACTGATTGAAATCACGATTAATATACACGATTATTCATTGATTTTATAAAAAGTGTTTATTGAACCACCAAAACTCAACCTCAAATATAACTTAAAAAAACAAAACAAAGCCGGAAATAAATTAGAAACAAGGAGTAAAATAAGAATGATGTATTAAAATAATAATAGCAATAAAAATGAATACCCAGTCTACCAGCATTCCTGTTTTATCCTCCTGCAGTTTGCTTCCTATAACTCCTGTTCACTTCAGGATTAATCGTTTTCTTCGATTTCAGTGTTTTTATGATCATGAAAAAGCAAAATTTGAAGTCACGATTAAGATTCGATTAATTATCCAGCACTAACTGATAGAGAAAAATATATACAATTTAACGTATTTTCAAGTCTCAATTCATACTGACTGACATGAGCCAAGCAGTAAAAATTACCGTCTAACGTCAAAAGAGGGCGCTCTAAGCTTGTGACGACTATATTCTGCTCCAAGGGCAAAAATCCCAAAATAGGCTCATCTCAGCGAGAGGAGTTCATTTTAGAAATCTGCCTGTACGGTGGAACAAATCCTCACAAAACATCTTTATCCTTCTTAGTTATGATGTTTAGGATCATTTACAGGCATTAACTCTGGGATTGGATTAATTGGGTATTTTTAGCAGTAACAAGTAGGGTATGAAAAATCCCAAAATCGCCCTATTTTTAATAAATAAATACGACTTATAGTCCTGTGCGACTTATATATGTTTTTTTCCTGTTCATAATGCATTTTTTGACTGATCTGACTTGTACTCAGGAGCCACTTATAATCCAGAAAATACGGTAAGTAACTTTTTCTCAAAGTAAATTCTAGATTAAGTACTTTTTACTTTTACTCAGATACATTTTTAGAAGGTTTACTTTTACTTTTACTAGAGTAGAATTGAAGAAAAGCAAAGATACTTTTACTCAATTACAATTTTTCCATACGTTTTCCACCTCTGGACTTGCCCAGCATCTCCCATCAGAACCAGCAGCTTTTACACGTGACCACCAGAACCAGTGTCCCGACCCGACCCGACCCGTCCCGACCCGCCCCGCCCCGCCCATGCGACTCACCGGCAGGCTGGACGGGCGCTCCTGTTGGCTCAGACTCATGTCCTCGTGGTTCGCTTTCCCAGGAGTCATAGCAGCAGACTTGCCCCGCCCCCCGTACGCCTCCTGTGGCACCTCCTGCACGGACACAGATGGACAAACCGTCTTTACTCTGATGTTACACAAATCTGGCGTCATGTTGCTGAGACTGGACTCCATTTCTGGACTTCTCACACACCTGATGTCCTGATGTCTGGAGTTTGTTTGTGACTGACGACGTATTTCATGTGTGATAAACACTCAGATGACCTGGGGTTCCATCAGCCTCCAGCTGACATTAACAAACATTTCACACGAGACTGTTTCTAGGGATGCACAATATAATCGGCCACCATATCGGTATCGGCCCATATCGGCCTTAAAACTGAGTATCGGACATCTGCCACCCCACCGATATTTAACCGATATTTAAACGACCAGCCCACTGTTTCTAAAGTCAAAAAAAAAAAAAAAAAAAACTTATTCAAAAACTTATTTTTTACAGACTTTAAAACTTCTAAAGACTATGGGTGGGAAAAAATATGGATACACTTAAAATATCGCGATATTTTCATACGCTGATATCATATTGACATTTAAAAACGTGGTATTGTTCTATTTTAACAACGAAATCTTTCAATATTTCATAATTCTGTTGTGAAATCTCGCGAAAATTCACAAAAACTTGCGATATTTTCACATGGTGATATATTGACATTCAAAAACACGGTATCGATCTATTTTACAAACAAAATCTCGCGATATTTCATCGTTCTGTTACGAAATCTTGCGAGACTTCACAAACTTTCGTGAGATTTTGTTAGTAAAATAGATTGAAACCCGACAACTAATTTCAGATTAAACAGTTAGGGACGCACAATATTGCAATTTTGGCCGATATCAGATATGCCAATATTTCAAAAGTCATATGACTGATAACCGATATCAATACCGATATTAAAGCCGAAAAAAATAAGTAGTCATTTCAAATAGCAGTTTTGTTATACGTTTCAGACACTTTGAAAAATAGGAGTGGGAAAAAATATCAATACACTGAAATATTGCAATATTTTCACATGCCAATATCAAATCGATATTTAAAAACGCAGTATCCATCTATTTAACTTGCAAAATCTCGCAAGATTTCATGAATTCTCACAAGATTTCGTAACAGAGCGATAAAATATCGCAAGATTTCACTAGTAAAATAGATCAATACCACCTTTTTAAATGTCTATATGATATCAGCATATGAAAATATTGCAAAATGTTTGTGAATTCTCGTGAGATTTTGTAACGGAATGATGAAATATCGCAAGATTTCATTAGTAAAATAGACCGACACTGCATTTTTAAATGTCAATATGATATCGGCATATGAAAATATCGCAAAATGTTTGTGAATTCTCAGGCAATTTCGTAACAGAGCGATGAAATATCGCGAGATTTTGCTCGTAAAATAGATCGATACCACGTTTTTAAATGTCAATGTGATATCAGAAAATGAAACTATCGCAATACGTTTGTGATTTCTCGCGAGATTTCATAGCGGAAAGATGAAATATTGCGAGATTTTATTAGTAAAATAGACCGATACTACGTTTTTAAATGTCAATGTGATATCAGTAAATGAAAATATCGGGATATTTAAGTGCATCAATATTTTTCCCACCCCTAGTCTTTAGAGGTTTTAAAGTCTGTCAAAAGTTTTTGAAGAAGAAGTTTTTGGGTTTTTTTTTAGATGCAAGAAACAGCAGGCTGATCTGTTAAATATCGGTGGGGTGGCTGATGTCCGATACTCTGTTTTAAGGCCGATACCGATAGGGGGCTGACACACAATCGTTCCTGAGAAGCTGTATAAGGGTAAATGTGAGATGGAGGAGTCTCTGGATCAGATGCAGGGACGCTGTGGGCCGTCTGGTCTGCAGCTTTATCTGCTCTTAGCGAGGATTCGCTGGTTAAACCTGGCAGGGTGATAAAAGCCTCACAGATTCTCTGCAGTCTGAGCTTCTGTGAACGGCCGCTGAATCCCAGTCAGGGAGGTTCTGGGCAGACTGGGATCTCTGGGAGGATGGTGACCTGAGCAGCCGCAGATGTGAACCACGGAGGCCTCGGCTGCCTTTTTCCTCTCTGAAACATCTGCTTTCACGTCTGGATCAGAAACACGCAGACAGGCAGGAGCAACGTGGACCGGCGATGATGGCCGAAGGTCAGAGTGACATCATCATTCAGACTGAATCTGTTTCTCTTCACGTGCTTCCAAATAAAAGCACAGACGGTTCCGTCTCATCTTTACGGGGTGCTCTCAGGGCCATATCACCATATCACCATATATTTATTTCAGATGACAATATACGATATATCCCGGTATTTTTACCCTAATCCGTCTGAAAGTTTCATTTCATATCAAACAGCTGTTTTTTAGTATTGAAACATGTTTATCGTAAAGGTATCGCTCCTCTGCAGTAATGGAACTGATGAAACACTGATTAGGGATGTTTAAATCCAAGTAATTAAAATTAGTTGCTGGTTTTTATGATTTCTTTGTAAAAGTCTTGGGGAGGATCGTCTTCCAGACAGTTTAAATAATAACTGTGGGAAAAAATATCGACACACTGAAATATTGCGATATTTTCATATGCTGATACCATATTTACATTTAAAAACGCGGTATTGATCTATTTTATTAATGAAATACGGCCAGATTTCATCCTTCTGTTTGGAAATCTGGTAAAATCCCGCGAGACTCCACGTTGAGGAGCATGGAGATATAAACATGTTGTGTTTCAGAGCTGCTGCTCATCAGGAGACGATGATTCAGAGGTAAAGTCCGTATGTACGGAGCCTCTGATCACATCAGCAGGAAAACACTCGTAACTTCCAGGACAGACGCCTGAAACGTAACACCAATGAAAACCCGTCAGGATGAACTTCTGGAGTGTGGATGTCATTTCTGAATCTTTATTCCACGTTTATCGGCACCAGTTCCTGACTGATGCGGTGATGCAGCTGCTGATACGAAGGCGCAGTCATACGATGTTATCCTGCTCACGTTTTATTAAATCCTGGTGACGTATAATTAACACGTGGGAACCAGATAACCGAGTCGTGGTGTTACACGTGTGCAAACGACATAAACAGCTGGTGTCCAGTCGTTAATACATGAAGAACTTAAAGCATCTGTATAATGTCTAAATGAACTCGGCTTGCTGAGTTACGGAGATTTGGGGATTTTTCATACATGTGACTGATTAAACTTCCCCATCACTCCGATTTCACAGTTAATGCTTGTAAATGATCATATTCATCATAATTAAGGAGGAATAACTGGATTCTAACCCCCCTACGTCACGCCTGATGGTGTGGAATTGTGAAAAGTGTTTCCATTACACTTATGCGAAAAACTGCTTTATTGAAACATCTGAATTTACGACTCATGAAAGCGTAAAAACCTTTTTGCGATATCTGACTTTTTTCTAAATGTAGGTGTTTCCATTAGCGGCTTTTAATTGTGATATTTAGGTTTTGCGCAATTCCGGGTGTGACGGAAACCCAGCAACAGAGACGCGTTTAGCTCGTCATCATCTCGTTATCGTGATGAAAAAAAGGGGCGCCAACGTAATGATTTCGTCAACGGAAACAACACTGGTGTGTGCATGCATGTGCGTGAGAGCCTACCTGCTGAGGCAGGGGGCGGGGCTGCATGTAGGGCGGCTGGCTGGGGGCGGCGGGCTGCTGCTGTGGAGGGCTGAAGTACGGCGGCTGGCCCGGCTGACAGTAGCCGCCCACGTTCTGCTGCTGCGAGCCGAACTGGGAGCCCATCTGAGGAGACAAGAGCAGCGAGTCACCAGAGAGGCTGCAGGGGGCGCCGTTTCCACCACATTCATAACGCAGAAGAAGTGATGGTGATGGTGAGCAAACTACTGCAATAATAAAAGAAAACTGAGTTTAACGAAATCACCAAAAAGACAACGAGAGTGAGACGGAGAAGACGCTGCTACGTTTCTGCAGCCTTCACAATCCAGAGTCAATAAAACTCATTCAGAGACACAAATGTAACAAAACCTTTGAAAAAGACAACCTTGAATTTTTCAGTATCGGCCTAAATCACCCTTAAACCTGAGTATCGGACATCGGCCACCCCACCGATATTTAACCGATCAGCCCGCTGTTTCTAAGGTCTAAAAAAACAAACAACTAATTCTTATTCAAAAAACTTATTTTTTACAGACTTTTAAACTTCTAAAGACTAGGGTGTTAAAAAATATTGATACACTGAAATATCCTGATATTTTCATATGCTGATGTCACATTGACATTTAAAAACGCAGTATCGGTCTACTTCACTAAAGAAATCTTGCAATATTTAATTGCTCTGTTACGATCTCGTGAGAATTCTCAAACATTTTGCGATATTTTCATAAGCTGATATCATATTGACATTTAAAAACGATGTATCGATCTATTTTGCTAACAAAACTATATCTACTATCACGAAATATTGTGATAATTTATGAAATATCGTGAGACTTTTAAACAGAACGATGAAATCTCGTGAGATTTTTTAAGTGAAATAAATCAATACCGCTTTTAAATATTGATTTGATACTGGCATATGAAAATATTGCGATATTTCAGTGTATCAATATTTTTTCCCACCCCTATTTTTCATAGTGTCGGAAACAGATCAAACTGCTATTTGCAATGACTGCTTTTTTCAGCTTTAAAATCGGTGTCAATATCGGTTATCGGCCACATGAGTTTTAAAATATCGGCATATCGGAC
>JALJCO010010675.1:0-10926 GCA_023101725.1 Atherinomorus stipes | reverse complement strand
TTGGAGCACACCCTTTGATCCCTCTGTTTGGAGAGGAGAAACACCACCTGTCTGCCAGTCCAGAGTTACTGTCCCCCATGTCCACACAATGTCTGAGACAGCCCTACTGAATGAAGGAAGTCCCTTAACATGGTGGGTCTGGGAACCTTTACGGACAAACTTCTTCCACCCTTCCCCAGCTTCCCCTCCCCGGTGTCCTCAACACCTGCAGGAGGGGTCCACATGCTCCTGGTCCCGTTTTCCCAATGATAAAGCCCTGGGCTCCTGATCCCAAAACCGTAGTTAAAGATGGTAGAAGAAAACAACATTCTGGTGCGATTCCAACATTTTCCACCAGGGGGTTTAGTGTCCATTAACTCTTCCTCTTTCCTCTACCAATTCCTTTGAATGGAATAACCCTAACCCCTGTCCACCATCCCTCCCTTCTGTGCTTGGAGGTGCCCCCATTCATGGGGTGGCAAAATGCGTCCCTCATAATTAGATATCCCTTAGGAGCCCAGAGAGCAGGGAGATGGAGTCTTTAGAAAAACTGGCTTTTGATCAGCTGCAGAAAGGAAACCTGATCTTCTATGAATCAGACCTGACAGAGTGTGGCATCGATATCACAGCAGCCTCAGTTTTACTCAAAGTGTTCAAACAGATCGGTAACACTTTACACTAAGGGTCCCATAATTAACGTTAGTTTGTGCATTATTAAGCATTAACTGACTGCTTAATAATACATTAACAACTTTTATTAACTATTACTTTGCATTAGTTAGCATATGGTTAATGCGTTAGTTAGCTGTTAAGAAAAGATTACTTCCAAACCTTAATGCAAAACAAAGCCTTGATAAAAGTCTAATATAATAAGTTACCATTATGTATGCATCACTCAGCATTAATAACCAATTTAGTTGGCATGTTAGTTAGCTCTTATGTCTCTAGTAATGGTTTACCAGAAGTGTTTATTTTGAGTGAATAAGCATTAAGTAACAGCTAACTCATGCATCAGCAAAGCCTTACATCTAAATTGTATTTTATGGATGGGCATCAATAAGCCATTTATTAATATCTTAAGTAATCATTCACTAATGCTGTGCTGTGTATATTATCAGATTACCCCTTACTTCATGTTAAGTAAGGTATTAATTCACAAAAACCGCCTGACCTAATAGCCCTTAATAATGTGAGTGTCTCATAAGCATTCCTGAACCATAGTTAACTATTACTGAATGTTATTTGGACCCTTATTGTAAAGTGAAAACATTTATCCCTTTGGTAACACTATATTTATGCTTAACAGTCTAATAAGCATTACTTAACCATAGTTAACTACTATCACTGGCAGTCGAGCTTCACATAGTCACCTGTCGTGAGGACAGCATAGTTAGCTAACTGTAAGCTTTACCCGTTTTCTGTTATTCACAATTTGCATTAAGTCTGTTGGTATAGTCTACGTGACATGCTGGTAAATCTACGAGAAAATCCACTTTTGCTGCTCAGAGGGAGTGCTATTGGACAGATGTTGCTCCAGGACGGGGTGTTGGAGGCCAGGATGGAAGAAAGTCAAATTACCACTAGAATAAACTAGACTAAACCACTGAATAAACTAGGTTTTACTTTTGCTATGAGTGCAAAGACCGCTGTAATTCATGATTGTAGTTATTATGTACAGAGTCATCAGTGTGATTGTTATTTGGAAGTAACCTGTCCTGTCTCTTTGCATTTACGATGTTTTATCATTTAGTGAACATTTTATTGTTTTTCTGCCAGCAGAGAAGATGGAGGGAGTGAGCAGAGGATGGAGAGGAGAGAGAACAGGCGAGCTCCATGATGCAGAATGACCCCCAACTAACTTTTTTCTTATTTAGAAAATAATTGTTAGCCTACTTCTTAATTCAACTTAATAATTGTCACTAAAATAAATGTTATTTAATGACAAAATTTTATTAGTCAAGTCTTTCTTAATATGAATACTGATTTTAGAGATCTTGTTTACATTATCAAGTTTAAGCTTGAAAGTAAATACATTTTGAAATACATCTTGCAGTATTTGGCTTTAAACAAAGTGCCACAATGTTCAGGAAAGCTTGCTAATAAGGCGGGCATTTTTACTGTGTAGGTTCCCCCCCGATTCCTTTCCAAGGAATTGGGGGAATTTGTTCAACCCCCAATGTTCCCAGGTCCAGAAAACACCCCTAGCTATGGTTAAGTAATGCTTATTAGGCTGTTGAGCATAAATATAGTGTTACCAAAGGGATAAATGTTTACTTTAGTAAGGTCCAAATAACATTCAGTAATAGTTAACGATGGTTAAGTGTCATGGTTTGTCTTCCCTGCCATGTCATGCTGCTGCTGCTCACTCCTTAATCAGCTTTATTTTTCCCACCTGTTTGCTCCCTAATTGTTTCTCTGACTCCCCCCTGTGACCCACACTACTTAAAGGGACATTCTGTAAGTTCTCCTGCTATTTATTCACAAAAACTGATTATTTGGTTCAAAAGTGTTTTTCATTAATCAATAATCCTCCCATCAACAAACTGAAGTGCTCCTCTAAGTTCTAAATTTGCCGTTCGTATCTCTCAAAACCACCACCCCCTCTCTTTTTTTTTTTTTTTTTTTTTTTTTGTTGTTGTTGTTGTTGTTGTTGTTGTTGTTGTTGTTGTTGTTGTTGTTGTTGTTGTTGTTGTTGTTGTTGTTGTTGTCCGGGGGGGGGGGGGGGGGGGGGGGGGGGGGGGGGGGGGGGGGGGGGGGGGGGGGGGGGGGGGGGGGGGGGGGGGGGGGGGGGGGGGGGGGGGGGGGGGGGGGGGGGGGGGGGGGGGGGGGGGGGGGGGGGGGGGGGGGGGGGGGGGGGGGGGGGGGGGGGGGGGGGGGGGGGGGGGGGGGGGGGGGGGGGGGGGGGGGGGGGGGGGGGGGGGGCGGCTCGGTGGGGGCTGCCATGTCGTATCTCCATGTTTTTGCGTTCGGGAGAAGCGTGATAGCAGAAAACGCAGGAAATCACCGGACACACCGGAGTTTTCAGCTCAGTTCGAGGTAATGCCTTTGAAAAGTCACCGCGCTGCAGTGGGAGAAACCAGCGTCTCACTGATGCTGCGTTCACGTGCAGTCGGGCAGACGGCCGTTGGTAACAAACCAGATGTCATTTTAATCAATGAAGCCGAGCGAAAGACGGTAAAACATGGGTCAGGGAAAACAATATGACATCGCCATGACAACAAATCAGATGTGGACTGATGTCACTGTAACTGACGGACCACGTCTTCACATAGAGGCCGGTGATAACTTTACATGCAGCGGATGTCGTTGGTCTGCCCGGGTTTCACGCGAATGCAGCATGAAAAGTACGAGGGAGCTGCTCCGGATTACAGAATGTCCCTTTAAGCACTCTCCAGTCTCCTCTTCCCTCCCAGATTATCGAAAGCCACTGCGAGGAGAGATCCAGCACTTTTGATCCTGGCATCTGTCCTCCACGTTGTCCCTGGTTTCTGGGTCCTCCTTGCCCTTGTTGGAACCCTTTCCACGTCTGACCTCCTGGATTGTCCTCTGCTGAAGCTCTCCTGGATAAGTAGCCTGCCTTCTGCACTATTGACCCATTGCCCGTTTTCTGGCCAAGCCTCTGGATTTGCGGACTTGTGCCTCTGACTGCATCTGTTTCAGGACCGTATTGCCTCCTCCACAGCTCCTCACACCTTCCTGGACTCCTGCCTATTACAGCACCCTATAATAAATCCTGAAACTCCTTTAGGTCAACTCCTGTGTGTGGCTGAATTTCCGGGTCCCTAAGTGGGGTTCCCCTGACGTTAAGTCATGCTTATGAGACACTCACACTATTAAGGGCTATTAGGTCAGGCTTCTAATGTGAATTAATACCTTACTTAACATGAAGTATGTGCTACCTGATAATATACACAGCACAGTATATATGAATGATTACTTAAGATATTAATAAATGGCTTATTGATGCCCATCCAGATAACATACAATGTAGAGTGAAGGCTTTGTCGATGCATGAGTTAGCTGTTACTTAATGCTTATTCACTCAAAATAAACACTACTGGTAAACCATTATTAGAGATATTATTAAGGGCTTACCAACATACTACAATAAAAATGGTCATTAATGCTGAGTAATGTATACATAATGGTAACTGGCTATATAATTAAACTTTATCAAGGCTTTAATCATTCATTGGAGGTTTGGAAGTGTTTTTATTAACTGCTAATTAACACATTAACTAGCAATACGTAACTGAATGTAAAGTAATAGTTAATAAAAGTTGTTAATTGTATTAAGCAGTTAATTAATGCTTAATAATGCACTCATGATAATTTAAGGGACCCTTATTGTAAATTGTATTAATAATTATTCTTTGCACTTTTACTTTTTATATTATTGTTATGTTGTATTTATATTTGTATTGTTAAAAAGAGAGAAGAGACGGTATTACAAACACATGAATTTCCCTCCTCGAATAAATCAAGTATTTTTAAATTTTAATTTAATTTAATTTCATTTCATTTCATAATCGGTCCTCATTCAGAGAGCGTTCGTAAGTTTACGAACAAATTTACTCGTAAAGGCCTACTCCACTAAAACTTACTCCAGATTCAGGACTACGTAAAATTGTGTTCAAGAAACTCAGATTTGATAGTAAACACGTGTGTAGATCATGAATGCCAAACGATGCAAAGTAATAGCGCGCTCCCAGTAATCAGTTGTTTTATGCAATTACGTAATCTCCGCTCATGAATCAATGTGAGCTCCACAAGGGAGGTTCAGATCGGCGCCTCCGGCCTACCTGAAGAACTTCACTGAGGCAGAAAGGAGGTTGTTGTTGAGTAGTTGAGTTAAAAAAAACGTTTCATTTTCATTAACTAACAGTGGGCGTGTGAGGGGGACGGGCAAATCAAAAGCCTGGAAGGAGAAACAGACGCAGTTGATACGTCTCTGCTGTCCCCATGCCCGAGATAAAAAGAAACGTAGCGTTCATGCTCACAGAAAAAAATATATCTGCCACAGGAGGAGGAATCACGCCCGACTGAATGCTGTAACCTCTATTTCTGATTGTTGTCATGTCTAGGATGCCTCATCTAGGTGCAATTTGTGGAAATAAAATAAATAAATAAGAACAGAAGGGAGGGGTAATTTAAATGAGCCATTTCTAATCAGAAAAATGACCACATCATCTAGCTAGAAGCTTTTGTTCCATATTTGCTTTCTTTTCTTTTATTTGCCATTACATGATTTAATTCATTATTTACATGCAACAGTAAACTTTTCCGAGCTGTATTTGAAGCACTTTTCATATGACACGCGCTAAATGCAAGGAGGTGCACATGTTCCTCATGTCAACAAACCAGAGGCAGCAAACGACAGAAAACATTGGAAGTTTTTCTCAAACAGATGATGGAAGTTCAGCTCAAAGCTGTTCTGTTAATGATGACTGACTAGTTATCATGTAAGCTAGCTGGTTAGAAAACTGTTGTTACCTAAGTTTTATTTAGTGTTGGGGGGAAAACTGTAACGCTGTTTCTTTTGCCAGTAACGATTACTATAACACATTACTTAAATAAAACAGCTTAATCACTGTTTATCTGTGAATGCTGGGTCTACAGAGGAAACTTTGGGCTGGTTTTTCTGTGAAGTAACTTGGAAACACAGTCAGTTGCAGGCTGGAGGTTTCTGGGCTTGTTTTTCACAAATAAATAAGGAAATATGTAAAATATAATAGATAATGAGAGACGTGGATAGAAGGGTCACTTGCACAGCATGCTGGCCCTAAATACCCTTTTATCTGCGAGGTTCACGGACATCAGTTTCACCGTCTCAAGAAGATAAAAATGAAAAATTATTAATTCGTGTGTGATTATAGTATGTGGGTCTTGAAATTATTTGTCATAATTTAATTCTTAAAAGCACTAATGGGGTCCTACTCGTTTTCACTACGTCCCTCCTTTTACAGCAAAAAACCAAACATCTGTTCAACAAAAACATGCTAGTTTAGTCATATTAACAAATTTTTTGTTACATTTTTATAAACTTACTGCATAAAGTGCAGTGGTTCTCAGAAAAGGGCTGTAAATATTATTTTATTGACATGCACTAGCAGCTGCTTCAATTGTCTGCTGCTGAAACTACTTTTATTTTGCACCTTCAGTAAAACATAAATGCCACAAACTTCAAGCTTATTTTTTTTACTCTTTTTTTAGTTCATTGCCTCACTCACAGATTAGTGTTACGCTTCCGGTTTGAATTATATTTCTCTGGCAACAATGAAATTAACCTAAAGGACAATTTAACAATTATAGAAGATATTACCTTTGGGTTAAGCAATCATAACTGAGTTACTTTTTGGATGAAATAACTTGTAACTAACTAGTTACTTTTTTAGTTACCACCACATGGTTTCCATCCCTGCTAATTAGTTCATGCTGGGAACAACCTCAGTCCTGCACCAGTTTCTTTGCAGAATTTGTGTTCATTATAAGTTTTCGTCATATTCAAAATAAATCTTTCTGCTACAACAGAGAGGAGGACAGGGAGAGACAGGGAGGAGACATCAGACCAGAGACCAGCAGCAAGGATGATGATGATGATTGTTGGTGATGATGCAGGGACTTCACTGATAAAGGAAAGATTAAAACTGATTGTGAAAGACATCTATTGGAGAGAAAAAACAGAAGCAAGGTTCTAGTAAAATGTTTATATTTGTCTCATCTTAAAGAACCTACTGTGAGAAATAATCTTGAGTTGAATAATTTCTGTAATCCTATTGTAGCTCTACAATTGATTCAGTAAACGACTTTTAAGAGAATTAGATCAGAAAAATTGCATTTTAACATTCACTGAAGTTATATCCAAAGAAACATTTTCACATTCTACTCTTTATTTAGTTCCAAGTTTCCTATTGACAGCCCAGATTTGAAGGCCCCCCTAGCTGAAGTTGCCGGGAGGCCCCAAGGTACTAAATCCGCCACTGGTAGGATCTGTTTCTCCCGGTGATGGCTCCACTGCTGCCCAGGACTCGGCAGTTCATACGAGGCAGAATCAAACCATCAAGTTCACGGCCACTGTATCCTAGACATGAAGGCACACAGCTTAGGAGAAGGGCAACGTGGGAGTCAGTGAACTTCATGATTACAACCGTTATCAGATTCTTGACTGAGACCTGGTGGAAAAGAAAACTGTGGATGTCTGCTGGTGGGTCAGAACCAGCCAGCAAAGCACTGCTATCAGCTCCGGACTGCAGTCCAGCCAGCTGCCTCTCGTGGATCCGCGGTCAAACCAACTGGTGTTGTTTCAGCTGTAATTCTGAAACTTGGCTGGCTTGACTGCAGTGGCCCCAAAAGGTTCATTATCCACCATCATCATGATGTTTTCCGTGCATCGCAGTTTGGGTCAGGATATTCCAGCTGATTGCAATTATCCTGTATACAGGAATAACTCTGATGGGTTATTGTTCTTGCTTGTTTACCAAACACTTCCCTGCACCACAAGTACTGTAGTTTGCTATATTATCTTTCTTTTTAGTCAGAAAATAAATAATTCACACATTTATTTCTACTATAACTTTATTAAATCAAGACATCAGCATAAATAAAATGCTCTTCACAAAAAACAAATAGGACAAGTTGTTTTTTCCCTTTTTGTTGGATGGTGATGATGGCTGAACTGTGAACGGCCTCCCAGGTGATCGGATTGCCTATTGGAGACTGACAGTAGCCACGATCGAATGATCTGAAGACAGGACCAATTTCACATCCCTAATTCATATATAATGAAGTTCAGACTATTTATCTAGGAAGATCTCTGGCATGTTAGTTTATCATAAAACATGTCAACTTTTTTGACTGTGCCCCTTAAAAGAATCAAAATCAAATATCATAGGAACCAAAATTATAAAAGGAATTAAAATCATTGAAATTCTATAAATGCCCAAACCTAATGACACCTGACTTTAGAGCAGAAGAAATCTCTGTAGGTCCTCCTGATCTTGGAGACCTGCAGTCCGTACAGGACTGGGTTCAGGAGAGGTTGGATGAGGAGGAAATAAAGTGACAGGAAAAGCTTGAGGGCAGTGGGAACGCCGCTCATATCGAAGCGGCTCTGTATGATCTCGAAGCAGCAGCCAAAGGAGAAGTTGAGCAGAGAGACCAGGTGAGGCGTGCAGGTACCGACGGCTTTCTGTCGGGTCTGTCGGGAACCAGAAAAACAAACCTGCAGGATTTTCATGTAGGAGAAAAGAATCAGAAGCAGAGGAGCCACAAGAGACAGAAACATGGCAAAAATTCCATAAATGTTATTCACATGAGTGTCAGAACAAGCCAACTTTGCAACCAGGTAATTGTTGCAGTACAAACTATCAATGACGTTTCCACAGAAAGACAAACGGACACTCAGAGATAAAAGGATGAGAACCTTCAGAAAAGAGTAAAACCAGATGAGGAGGATGAGGACGGCGGCACCGGTGGGGGTCATCCGAGCGTGGTACTGCAGAGGGAAGCAGATGGCCAGGTAGCGGTCGTATGACATGACGGCTAAATTACAAAATTCAGTTTTTACATAAGTGTAGAGACAGAAGATCTGCAGGAAGCAGAGAGCAGCAGGAACAGTGTGGAGGTCAGAGAGGATCTGGATGAGCAGGAATGGAAACAAGCCTGTACTACCATACAGTTCATTCACAAACAGGCTGCACACAAACATGTACATGGGTTCATGTAAGCTCCTGTTCACACAGATCACCACCAGCAGAGACACATTGACCAGAATGATGAGCAGGTACAGCATCGCTGTCAACACAAAGAAGAGAGATATCTAAACTTCCCAACATGCCAGGAAAACCCCCAGATCAAAATACGTCACAAGCGATGAAGAAGAGTTCATCCTGGAAGATAAAAGCAGTTCAGAGATAAAAACATGTCTGTTAGATCATCGGCTTTGTCCGAGCACACGGCTCGTTATGGCCAGCAGAGACAGACTGGCCATCAGGAGCATCGGGACGTTTCCCGGTGGCCCGGCCCCCGAACTGGCAAACGGTCGGGTCGCGTTTGATATTTAAATATACAATAGGACATGATCTCATCAGGGCATCTGAAGCTCACATACACCAACATTCAACAGAAGCAAACACCCCCTCCCTTCCACACACACACACACACACACACACACGCGCACACACACACACACACGCGCACACACACACACACACACACACACGCACACACGCACACACACACACACACACACACCTCCCAAACCTTTGCAGAGGCAAAGAGAGAGATCAACAGGCCCAGAGACATGTGGACCAGAGACAGGAGTCTTAAAAAAGTCATGTCATTCTGCAGAGCAGCCGGGATACTGAGAGAAATGTCTACCAAGGATTGACACAGATCGCCACATCCATAGTTCTGTTAGATTAATACGAGGTAGGTCTCAATGTTTAGGTGGATGATGATGAAACTTTTTTTTATCTAATATACATTGCATATTGCCAAAGCATTTTCTCACCCATCCAGATGATGGAATCAGGTGCTCCATCACTTCCATGTCCACAGGTGTATAAATGAAGCAGCTCGGCATGCAGACTGTCTCATTCGGACCCACCATGAAGCCCTCTATGACCTTGAGATGTTTTTTAAAAAAAGTCAGACTGGCTCGTTAGACTGTGTCGTCAGACTGCTCCACAGTCTGACGACAGTCAGTACAGCTGTACTTGCCTCCTGCCTATGAGCAAGCGAGAGCAAAGAGCGCATGAGAATAAAACATCCATAGCTGTCGCTCTTTTCTTGATATATTTTGGTGCGACCCAGATTCCAGCGACCCCAGAGCCACGGATGTGAGCGGAGCGGGACATCTGCATCCATACAGAGAGCTGCCATCAGGCTGTATGATGGAGCAGGAGGCCATGCTGATGATGTCATCAAGCCAGTCGACTTCTAACCTGCCGAACCGAGTTGAACTTTCTGCGCCCCCCATGGTGCCGATGACCAACTATTCCTCCCGCTGCTGCTCACGCCATTTATCCCATCCCTCTGCCGTTATGCTGTTCACCCAAGGCAGATGATGGGGGCAGCCCCCCCTGCCTCCCAAAAGAGGGACAGGTGAGGGTTCGACAGCAGAGAAAGGGTGCTGTCACGGCACTCTGTACTTCAGACCAGGTCAGTACCAGCAGTACCGGTTCACCCAATGCGCACTACGCATGTTGTGTTGGGCCCCACAAACTAATAGAGGCCCCATGGATTAAAAAAAAACACAAAAAAAGTCATATGTATATATATATATATATATATATATATATATATATAATAGATGTATAGATGTATGAATATCTTCCTTCTTCTTCTTCGGCAGTCACTCGAGACGAGTATGACTGTCCTCTTCCATTTCCTATTTGTGGGTCCTCAGGTGGGCATAGAGACCGATCCGTGACCCACATATTTTTGTGCAATGTGGACATGAGAAGTTAATGGTGGGTTGTGGTAGTGCTGGGGCCTTTTTCTGCCTATCCTTGCGGAGCTGTCGCTTTGATTCCGCAACACGGCGGAGTTCTTGTTCGTGAAGTGCAGCACCTTCCTGCACCGCTTCCCTCCATTGGTGCCTGTTCAGGGCAATGTGCTCCCAGTTAGGAGATGTGATGCCGAATTTTTTAAGGTTTGTTTTTATGTTGTCTTTGAAGCGTTTCTTTTGCCCGCCTGGGGCTCGCGGACCTCCCATCAGTTAAAGAATTTGTTTTGGGAGACGGGATGAGATGACCAGTCCATTGAAGTTGCTGCTGCATTATTTTGGTGGTAATACTGGGTATATGTGCCTCTTCCAGAACGCTGATGTTTGTGCGTCTGTCCTCCCATTTGATTCCCAGTATTTTCCTCAAGGTTCTTTGATGGTACTGCTCCAAAGTCCTCAGGTGCCTGCTGTAGATGGTCCATGACTCTGCCCATACAGCA
>JALJCO010010672.1:0-124250 GCA_023101725.1 Atherinomorus stipes | reverse complement strand
TTCAGTGTTTCGAGTGGGGTTGGTTGTGTTTAGTACGTCTGAGTGGTCAGTGACTGTGTACCATATCTGGGCGTCTTAGAGGGCTCTGGGTGGTGGTCCGGTGGGGTGTTGGGTGCTATCTTTGATTGTCCATTATGAACATTATGATCCAACATACACTAAGGTGGCCCATATTTCACCTCCTTGTACACCCAGCTATGACCTTAGGATTTTACATAGATTTAATATTTAGCAGGGGGCCCCAAGTCCAGTCCTTGAGAGCTGCTATCCTGCACATTTTGGTTTCATCCAATCTCCAACACACCTGAATCAAATAAATGGTTCATTGCCAGGCCTCTGCAGAGCTGTCATGGCATGTACATGAAGGAAATAACCATTTTATTGAGGTGTATTAGAGAGGGTATGCTCTAAAAATTGCAGGATAGTAGCTCTCAAGACTGGACTTGGGGCACCCTGATTGAAGACCAATGTCTGACTGCCGAACTGGGAATGTCTGAGACCCCTTTCGATTTGATCTTCAATCTACACCTTCTGGAACTTTTTTTTTATGTTCACTGGGGGAGGTTGGAGATATGTAATCACACTGGACCATCTTCAAAGCCCCAATTGCTGAAACAGCTTCCAGGAACTGTGGTCAAATGGCAATGAGTGCCTGTCATGCAATCTCAAAAAACAAAGTACTAAATATACCTTCAGGGGTACAAAGGATTGTGACTGGGGTGGTACCCTCAAAGGTACTGTTGTTATACCCTCAACAGTGCCGTTTGTACCTTATAAAGACCAGGCAATCTCCAGAGGCACAATATTGGTCTTTCTTTTTAAATTGGTGATATTGTTGGACAATATGATGATGATCTTCTTAATCCAGCCTGCATGTTTTCTAGTGAGGAGACGGAGCCTACCGAATCACCTTGGGCAGAGGTTACAGAGGCTGTTAACTAGCTCCCATGTGAATCATCCTGAGATGCTGACAGATTTAGACATTGTAGATCTGTCTTGACAAACATTTTCAATGTCACATGAAGCTGTGGGACAATTGGAGGGGAATACCACGGTGGTGGTCACTATTATTTAAAGGGAGGAACTGGAGTGTGAGTGTGTGTTCCAACTCTATGGGGGATCAAGTTACTCACAGCCTCCATGGGAAGATTTCCTCAAGGGTGTTGGAAAAGATAGTCTGCCCTGCATTGAAACCCAGAATCAGGATGAACCATGCAGTATTTGCCAGGTCAAGCAACACGGGGTTATATTTTACTCTGCAGAGTTACTAAGGGGTTAATGACAGTTTGATCTTCCAGTCTACTTATGTTTTAACTGGACTTGGTTCTGTTGGCCTAATCATGCCATGAGATTTAGCTCACACTGGGTAGATTTTCAGATGAGTGGCAGGGATGAAAGTAGGGATGGGCGATTCCGAAATTTTTCATGTCGATACAATACCAGTAGTTTATGGCACTCTTCAGCAATAAGGATACTTTTTGACCTTTAAAAGAAAATCACATGATTGTACATTTTGCATTACTATCTTGAATGTACGGGCAATATTAGATATCAGTAAAACCTGAGAACAGAAGTACTGGAAAGAAACTCTTTTGAAACAATAATAATTGATAGTGATGATAAAGATTAAACAAAAATAGATTAAAAGCATCTTTAAATGATCAAATAACATAATACATACTAACTAAAATAACCAAATTTATTAAGTGGAAAACATTAAAATAGAAAATGTAATGGTAATATTACAAATTTACCAACACATAATGTACAATAACCTGCATCATCATGACATCTGATAGACTACCACCATCATGAGATACGGAAGCTAGAATCTGGCTGCTTTCATCATTTCATTGCCCAAAACTCTCAGAAGTAGAAACAAATTGCATGTTTTGTATCTCTACAGTAGTATTGCAATACTCAAAAAAGTACTGATTCCGATATTTTGTCTGGCTGGTTTCAAAGCATCAAGGTATTGATATGCCCATCCCTTGATGAAAGTCAGCTCCTCCAAATCTGATGCACAGTTCTCAATTGAAAATGTGTGAAGTGCTTCGTCTGTGTCAGGGATTAGTCTGTGATACTCGTCCGTCAATGTTTCCACCTTCAACATGGTCATGAGTTTCAAAGTCAAAACCTGAATATCAGAACATCATCTTTTCAGTGGATGCCAATGCCAACAGTTATTACTCTGGACATCCAACATGGTGAAGGCCAAATTAAAAAGCAGACTTTAACGGATTTCACGACCTACGAAAACCACCAACTGTATTCCACTGTTTAACGTTTCACACATAGTTTTTGACGTATAATTTCTATTTTCTTTCTCCCTTTAGGTGATCAGGCTGAGACTGAGTACACCTATCCATGTGGAGCAGGCAGTGGGCTGTGATGAGACTGAGCAACACTGACATTTTTTGGGAGAGGTTTCAGATGTCTTAAATGCTTTATAAGTGGAACTGCTTCTTTACAGTAGTTGTTGCTTTTTTACAGCTAACTAACAGAATTTCTTTCAATATCTGTCTTGTTTCTTTATGCTTGTTGGTAAATTCCCTAAATACAAAAAACTGAAAGAGCAGTCTACCTGTATCTGAACCTAGAAATAAGTTGCTCCTTTTTAACCCAGCAGTTTGACCCTGGAGTTTTTAGTGTGTATAATTGATCTGATTTATTTGATCACATTTCCCAAAACATTGAAATTGTAAAACACGCCCAAAAAATGTGAAAATGACCAGCAGACGTTTTGCCACACATCCTCCAACAGTGACCAAGCTCAGGTCTGTGGGTCTGGGACCCTTTGATCTTTGGTGTAATGAAAAAATCTTAGGATATTTTCCCATGTAAACTCTTTCCACAGATCTGAGCTTGAAGTGGATGGCTGTGTTTTACAGATGTTACAGTCCTCCTCAGTTATCTTTACATTAGCTTCCTTCTCCTTTCCTATTTTAACATATGTTGCGGGGTGACCCTCTTTCTAGCTGCAAGGATGTGTACATTTTGGAGATCAGTTTTCTGGTGGCATTATCTTTGTGTGCTTCCATAAATTGTTAATCACATTTGATCCTCTTTCTGTTAATGTTTTTGTGATCGTAATGTCTCAGTCGAAGGTATCTGAAGAAATCATGTTTCTCTACGTTAAAGGAGTTTCTAAGTTGTTGGAAGGTCATCCTTTATTTGTTATTAATAAAAATGAAGTAACCTCAGAGTTTGTCCTGTGTTTAAATCTACTTTTTAAATTTAGCAGGTATGAATTCTGGGTTACCCAGCATAGTATTTGTGCGTTTTGTTCAAATTCTCTGTCCTTGAGTATTTTTTTTCCAGATTTTCAGTGAAGCTGTTACCCAGGAAGGGAGTATAATCACATAAGTATTTAGGAGGTTTCATCTCCTATTAATGAAGGGAGGGGCATATTAATCAGGTTTTCTATGGACCTCCATTTGTCGTCATAGGTGAGGTCACACCAGCAAATTGACCTTTCGCTAAGTCTGACAAGCTTTCTTCTTTAGCTAATTTCTTCATCAACAAGAATTGCACAGTGATTTCAGTGAACATATTCTGAAGGAAATTGCGTTAAATTTCTGGAGTAATAGTTGGGAAATATCAGGGGGGCTAGACAGAGAGGAGTGCAATATGCATTTGAGGAATACATCATCATTTGTCTTTGGAGTAATGTTGACAAAGAGGATATTAAAATCGAAGCAAAGGCTCAGCGTTCATACAGAAAGACTCAGCAATCTTGATGATTCATGTCCAGAAAAAACGCACAAAGGAACAACAACGTTCTTGCATCACAGAGTAAGTCAACATATTGTTTTATTTGAAGCTAACTGTCATGTATGACCCAGAAAGTTTTAGGTATCTGATGGTTTAGCCTGTTGCTGGATGTTTTCCATTTGGGTTCTAGCAGACCAGAATGGTGTTCCCACATTGTAGGTTTGATCATTATATTGGGTCTGATCAGTGTAGCATCTACTGGACTGAGAAACTCGCAGTGAGGACCGTGCTTTATCTGTCTCTATGTTTGACAACCATCGTGACTTACTAGTGTTAATCTGGTATATTTGCTCAGCCTCCAGCGATACATGGCTACCTTACTCCATGTTATAACAATAGTTTTACTTAAAGCAACCTTTACCAATCTTGCATTTCAGAAAGCACAGCAAGATCATTTGAATATAAACAGTCCCGCCTCACTTCTAAGACACACCCCCTTATTCCCTCCGCCTCCCAATGCAGAATCAAAGGTCTGACAGGCAGGTCCGTTGGACAATCCTAGAGGTGCACCCCACTTCAAGGATTGGTTGGAGTTTTCATTGAATATTTAGAGATTGGAATAATATTTTATATTGATTAATGGTGGGTCTGTCTTGTATTTCAGAGTTCCATTACCTCATTCATAGCATTTTACCCTGTTAGAAAAATAGTGTAAGAATGCAACATCGGTAAGGGTTGCTTTAATATTAATACCGCTGTCTTGTGGCGTACAACTAGTTGGCAATAGCGTCTTACCTTGGAACAGTTTGTCCAGCTCCATGTTCAACCTAATGCAGCTGCAAGTGAGGTTTTCCACGCCGTTTTTATCAAATTTTCACGCTGTTTAATCCATATTCCACATCTCTCCACTTGTGGTTTTTTTTTGGTTTTGAGAAGGCAAAAATACATCACCCAAACGTTCTGGATATCTGTCATCAGACTTTAAAATCTCGTCTATGCCCCGTCTATGGAAGAGAAGTTTGCTAGAAAGTCCTTTCCTTAGTTACTGTTGCTAACGTATGATTGGTCAGCGGCACGGTTCTAGGGCAGGGTTGCCGAAGGGTCAATTAAGTAACGTATTTGTGCTGCTCAATAATAATCTAGGCAGGGCAGACCCATCCCGCTTCTGCTCTTTGGAAGTTGTAAGGTCTGAAATTTTATCCTTGGTTTTTGTCTTTCCCCAAATAAAAGATTAAATCAATCTATTCCATTTGTTAAACTGCTTCGGAGGCAGCGACTGAGACTGAAGAAAAAAAAAGCATTCTAAGCAATATGTTCATCTGTACTACTGGAAGTTAAGTCTTTAGGTATATGAACACCTAAATATTTAATTGCGCTGTTTTTCCATTTGAATTGTCATTGTCTGGAAATTACAGTATCCCTGCAGGTTTGTAGTTAAATGCAAGGGTTCATGTTTTATGCAAGTTTAGTCTGTAGCCAGAATATGAACCAACTTTTGAAAAAGAACCTGTTTCAAACTGAAAAAAGTTTTTTAATGATTTACAAAAAAAAAAAAAAAAAGTTTGTTGTAAGATCAAATGCAAGAATATGAAAAGTATGAAGTATAAAGTCTAATGGTTTTTCATTTTCATCTTGTAGAATAAAGTTTTTATCAGCTATTCATCACCACATGTTCTTCATTATTTACAGACATGATCACCTGTTCACACTGCAAAAACTCAAATCTTAGCAAGTATATTTTTCTCATTTGTAGTCAAAATATCTCATCACACTCAAAATAAGACAAAATTACTTAAAGAAAAACATTTCAGTGAGATCTTGTTTTAAGGCAATGTGTCTTATTTCAAGAAATCTTGTCAAGAAAACTTTGCTTGTTCCATTGGCAGAATTTTTTGCTTATTACAAGCAAAAACAAAATATTTGTTTTTACTTATTTTAAGAGTGGCCAAGGTTTCTTATAAGCCTTACAAAAAACAAACAAACAAAAAAAAAACTTGTTGAAGAAAAATGATTTTAGTTTGAATTTATTTAGAATAGGGACATTAAATACAAATTAATTAAATCATAAAATTTCTGAGTAAACTTTACTACCTGTTTTCTCACACAGATTCCCACCTTGCCTGAATTACACCTACTTTTGGGTGCGTAGTTTCATTCAAATGTAATCTTTTTCGTCAACAGACATAAAATAAAGACGGACGGAAGTACCGGACTAAAGCTCCGGGCTTTGATCCCTCATGAAAACCAGAGAAGATCGAGCCTTTGCAGTTGTGTGTGAAACGCATTGCCCCTTTTTGTGCGGTCTGCCAACAGCCGTCCCATTTTTAAAAATCGCCTTCATGTGGCAGTTGATGGTCCTGTCACTATGCCTCCAAGTGATCATGGGCCCTGGCTACTTGGCCAAGGGAACGTCCCTTTGGCTGACCGGTAAGTCTGTATGACTCTCACCTGGGATTCTGGGGATTGAATCACGCCCCGGCCCTCCTTCGTCCTGCCACATTAAGACCCACTTGTTCACCCTGGCCTTCGACTGAGCAGTCATCTTTCCACTTTTATACTTTTATTTTACTTTCATCTGTTTTGTTTTTTACTGTTTTTATTGTGTTGCCTCTATAGTTTTGCTTTTATTCATTGTTGACTTTTAGTCTGTAAAGCACTTTGGTTGGCCATTGGCCTTTAAAATGTGCAATATAAATAAAGCTGACACTGAAAAATGAATGTTGTATGAGTATATGAGTAATAGTTATAATTATTGGGTTAATCGTATACAGCTGTGTGAAAAAGAGTTTTCTGCCTCACGAGGCCTTGAGATGAAAATCAAACAGGTTTGATATTTTTTTGCCTCACAAGGCAAAAAACTCACTGTGTGCGCTCAACTTGAGCTCTGCTGAGGGCAGAAGATCTAGCGACCAATCAAAAAGCGTCCGCCGATCACATGATTTCAAGATGGCAGCCCTCTGTCATCACATTAGAAGACTTGATTGATATTTTGCAAAAAGATCCAAAGACTGAAGGCAGAAAAGTTTTGAGGATCTTTTTGTTATAAACTGAATTGTGTTATTGTATTTAATTTTTATTTATTTTGTCATTTTATTAAAGTTGTACTTCCATGGTCATTTCATTAATATTTCTGTGTTCTCCATTATTATTGAATGCATTCTGCATCGTTTCTGTTTAAAAAAACCTTCTGGTTGCTTAGTATCCAGCTGTATTTGTATACTAGAAGAGAGGCTTGTGGTCCAACAGCAGGCTTTTCCGGGTCCTTCTCATGAATTTCCGTCTGATTGGCTGCCTCCTATTAGTGTATGAAGGAAGCTCCGCCCTCCGCTCTTATTTTGTTACAAATAGGAAATAGAGCCGACAAACAAGTTTGTTCCGCCATGCTAACAAACAGTTAGCTAATTAGCTTCTCAACTCCGAAGCTACAGTCGTGCTGTCTTCAGTTCTAGTGTGTAGTGGAGGGTTACCTGCCTTCCAATGGACAGATAGAAACCCCACGTGGGATACGCAATTTGCAATGTGACGTAGAAGTGCGAGGCTGTTCCCGATTCGCTCTTTTCTTCGTATTGTTTCTCTGATGAGAAAGCACAGCCGACTGGGGGGAACGCAACGCTAGCAAGTCAGCATGTGTAAGTAAACAAGGGGAAACCCTCCGTATTTCAGAAGGAGCAAGTTAAACGGGTTTTCAGTGGAAGGAGGCCTTTAAGTAAATCATATGCAACATACTGTACTAGTGAACGACCGATATTGATTTTTTAGGGCTGATACCGATATTTTTTCAAGGCCCATATATTTGGGCCGATATTTGTGGCCGATATGCTGTCGTTTCTTTAATTAACATACTAAAATTGACACAATGACAATAAAAAAATATATGAGGTCTTTGTTTTTTCCCAAATAGAATAATTCATTTAACACATGCCAAAACCCCAAAAACAAACAAAACACGTGATCTCAGCATGTAAGCCATTTCCTTGAAAGGAAAATAAGCAAAAACACATAAATCATTATCAGTCTTGCTGCATCATCATGTTTTACATTCACCCACATACTGTAATGTGTGCATATACAGATGGGGTGTAAATGGAAAAAAGAAAAAGCGTTTATGTGTTGACTGTTCACATTTTATATAGATAATCAGTCATCATAAAATGTCCTTTGTGTCACCCAACATATTTAAATGTGCTTGTCATTCATGTAATAGTTGTTTTTAGCTTATTGCTGCCTGTTTACAAAGCTGGTTTCATATTCTGAACCACAAACTTTATGTTTCCAAATTGTATGGCGATATTTCAGCGAAGTAAACAATTAAGATATGTTTAGAAAGTTTTTTGTTTAGTTTTTAAACTGACCTTTCTGTTGAAGCCGATGTCACACCCTCACTCTGCGGGGGGAGTGCAGCACGTTAACCGAGGTGACAACACGAAGCGTCTGCTGCGAATCTCTACATGACAAACTCATACCGGGTTACTAAAGTCCAACAAGCAGCAGCACCACAGAACTGAATTATTGTTGGTTATTCTGCATCCGTTTATGACTAATGTTTATAAGCTAAACGCAGCCTGCTACTACATTACGAGTTGGCTAGTTTTAAAGACGAAGCACTCGGCTTTTCTGTTTCCTATTCTGAACCACAAACTTTGTGTTTCCAAAGCGCATGGCGATATTTCCACTATCCACCGAAGGTCACCAAGTAACCTGACTCAGCTGGAGCAGTATTGCAAAGAGGAGTGGGCGAAACTGTCCAAGGACCATTGCACAAAACTCATTGCTGGCTATCCAAAGCGATTGGTAGCTGTTATTGCTGCCAAAGGAGCTGCAACCAAGTACTGATTGTGACGTAATGACTTAGTGTGAATACTTTTGCAACAATGACATACAAACTTATGCAATCTATTCATAGTAAAGAGTGCTTACGAACAAGAACAGTGATGGATTGTTTTGTTTGTGCCATTTCCTTTCATATAAAAAGGTGAAACTCACTTTTGCTTTGTTCTTTTCTGAGCAATTTAGTTTTGGTCATGGGTATGAATACTTCTGCAACCCACTGTACACGCAGAACTATGCAGAGAAGAGGTCAAACCTAGTCAGCCCAACGGGAAGCAGCATCACAATTTCAACATGCATGATAACGGGTGTTCCGTGCTGATAGTCATGCAGATTCAGCCTCGTCTCTGCAAGGAGGAGGAAGCCTGCACAGCCTGAGACCCGGCCCCCCAGCAGCCACCCAGAGGCCTGGGCCCTAGCCCCCCCTCCCCAAAGGGACGGACATGCATCCCCCAGAGGGCGGCCCCAGTTGGAGCCCCCCGCAGTCTCGGGGCCCAGGCCACCATCCCCCATAGAGTGGTGCATCCATGGCCAAATCCTCAACAGAATCCTGCAACGCTGCTGCAAAGGACCAGCCGACAAGGGAGAGCAGAGGGAGAGGGAGCTTCACGCATCTGCAGGTTCTCAGCACCCTAAAGTTCGGGTTAAAAAAACAGTTGGAGCAAGCAACATTTTAAAAAAACACACCAGCCAAAACCACACCTTCAGCGCGCAGGGACGTGTGGGCCGATGTTTTATGAGCAGGTTAAGGATAACAGCCGAGTGAGTAGCTCGTTAGCTTGCTAGTAAACAGCTGACAAACCACGGGTTTAAAAGCTTTAATCCACTCACCTCCAACTTCTTCTGAGGTGAAGTCCACACTGCAAACGTCAATGCCTCCGAGACGTAATTCTTATCTTTTGGGTTTTTTTTTTTTTGGCGCAGCAGCAGTTAGCAGTCCGTTAGCTATGTTTGTTTACAGGGAGGGACGCACAGGGGGGTCATGAGGGGACGGAGAGAGGGGAGGGACAGAGACACGACATAAAGGCATCGATTCGTTCGTTGAAGTATACTGAAGCTGTCTTAGTTGGATAGTGACATGAATAGAGAACATTCATTGTTAGATGCTGAGGTGGCAGAAAATTATTTCGACAGCAAACCAAATGTTGAGTCTGAAAAAACAATATTCATTCTCAATTTTTTCAATGTCAAGAAATTACCCATCATGATTCATCCTGGTACTCCATCCCATAATAAAAGCAGAGGCTGCTTAGATCATCTGTAAGACAAACAGGAGTCATAGAATATTTTCATAATAACCTTGATGTAGTGATCATCAAGGTTATCAGGTCAAAAATGAACCATCTCCAATTTTCATTTTTACTATTTATGAGATAAAATGCAACCAAATTGAAGTGATAGACAATGTAGAGCAAAAAGGAAACATACCTGATTCTCTGAGGATTGAAGTGGCTATGTCCAGCCTCATCTTGTGGAGGCCGATGCTGCTGGCAAGGCTGGTGGCGTTGTGGAGGCGTGTGGTGTTGGCGAGGCTGGGGGTGCTACAGAGAGATGTAGTTTTGGGGCCATTGATTTTCGGATATTACGAGGGATGCAGGCCCCTCCTCCTTTGCCTTTTTTAGATGATCAGAATTGAGTTTGATTAAAACTGTACCACTGTCAGTGAGTAGATCGGCATTTTTCCCTGAAAGGGCCAAGGAAGTTCGCCTCCAGTTTTCCCCCTTTCCTCTGTTGCGATCTCACATTAAGTCTCCGCACTTTGTCCCCAATTTTTTTTTCTGGTTTAACAGCATCCTTCTTCATTTGAGTTGCGGCTTTCTCCTGCTGCTTGGTAACATTTTCATTTACTATGTCCCTGATTGCATCAAGGCTTTTGATGCCCTCTGGCACGGCCTCCTGTTCCACAGTATCCTCAACACTGCTGTCAACCTGTAAACAAATCATTTGACCTATTTTTTTAATCTATGCTTTCAACCCAGCATCTAGAGACCTTTAAATCTATTGAAATGTGTTTACCAACCATGAAGTGTTCGGGCACCTCTTGTGGGTACCGAGCCTCACGCCCAAACATCAAAGAAAAATAAATAAATAAAATTGGGGAGAACTTGGTTGTTATTTGTTTTTTGTTCCTCAACCCAAACAACTATGTCGAGGTACTCGTCCCAGTTTTCTGGTTTCTTTTCCCCCAGCTTGCTGAGAACTCTAAAAAAAAAATCAAACTGAATTGTCATCGACAAAAGGCATCTTCCAAATGGATAAATTTTTGGTCCAACAGGCATTATTGCTATGAGCTGTAGATCCTATGGTATACATTCTAATTATGGGAAAATTGTAATTCGTCGCCACCAGTCCATTTGTCTGTGGATGATATGGTGAACAAAGGCTCCTTTTTATGGACAGTTTTTCACAAATATTCTTGTTAATCTGTTAAAGTAGAGCACAAAGATGTTTATAGATCTGAACACAACAAGAATATTGCAGCAACAATTTGCAGAAGTATTTTCAAAGTTACCTCATTGACAAATTCTCTTCCTTGATCAGTGAGTATCCTTTTTGGAGCCACAAACTGAAGGAAGAACTTCAGAATGCGACCTGAGACCTCAGCTGCTGTTTTGGGACTGATGGGATAGGCCTGTGGCCATTTTGTGCAGTAGTCAACCATGACCCATATGTGCTGGAAGCCACTTTTGGTGGTTTTTAAATTCCCTATAAGGTCCATGCCCAGCTGTTCAAATAGCTGGGTTACTTGAAAAAGCAGTAAAAAATTTTTTTTTTAATTTAATTCTGGATAGAATTTTTGTGCATGATGACATCTGAAGAAAATATCTCAGCTTCATTTCGGAGCTTTATTCACTTCCACAGTCAAGATTATGTAAAAATTTATATTACAACATTTGTGAGCTACAGACAGTGAGTGTGAGAATGTCATTATGTGTGTTACCGTAATGAAGGTATACTCCACCTCCTCTTTGATTATATGTGCAGCTGACTGGCAGGCTGCACATTCTGACACCTGTTTATAACACATATATATATCAAACTTATTTATCTGCTGGCATTTTTATGTCAAATCATACTGGATTCAAGCATGTAGCACACATTTTTAAGTTTGTGTGATAAAATGAAAATATAAATATATACCTACATGCAGGTATGCATATTCTTATGTAATCTTCTGAAACTCAATTAAAAAGCTAAGTGTTTATTTTTTATTTAATTGTGGTTTTTACTTACGCATTCATCTATGTCTGCAGACATCCCCAGCCAGAAAAACCTTTGCATGATGGCATATCTGGTCTTTCTTTGTCCCGTTCTTAGGTTAATAAGAAAATTAAAGGAGTCATCACCCCCCGGAAATCCCCTTTTTTCACGTTAAAACATGTGTATTGGAACACGACCTCTGTTATAACGTGCCAGAAACTCCGGAAAGTGAAAGTAACTTCGTCTTTGAGTGCGGGCTCTCTCTTCTCACCAGAACTGGCCACAAGCATGCGCTATCCACAACCTGCGCGGTTTGGATTTCTTTCTCCGGATGACGTTAACTAGAGAGGCTGCTAGCTGCTAAGCTAGCCTCTTTAGCGCCACCTAACAGCAGCTGATTACCTGCCATGGAGGAGTTATGACCAGCTGTTATGATGTGAACTAGAGAGGCTGTGAGCGAGCTGCTAAGCTAGCGTCTTTAGCACCACCTGAAGGCAGCTGATTACCTGGCACGGAGTAGACCAGCTTTGTCAGAAAGGACGCCGGCGACAAGGAGGAGGAGGAGTGGGGGGAGATTGCCATGCTGAGTTGCCTCGGCAGAAGTTCATCAGTTTTCAGTGCTTTAATGTGTTTTCTGATGCGAGCTCTGTCCTCGGTGCTGGAGGACGCAGGGGCGAATCCCTTATCAAAAAACCATTATTCTCTATGGAAATTTCCTCCAAAACACTGTTATTTATGATTGCAAAGTGTGTATGATTTTTTCATGAATAAAAATTAAGCAAAAAGAATATTTTTTTCTTTCAGTTTTGTGTATTTTGGTGTGAAAGGGTTTGAAATTTGTAGTTCTGGTGTGTGTTTTTTTTCTCTACCATTTTGACACACCCCTAAACAACAGTTTATTATAACCGCAGTCAAGTCAGCCGTTTTTTCACTGCAGCTTGGTCCAGACAACCACTCCTCAATTTGCGGTGAGGTTGTATTGCAGCCTTTACCATAACCTCCCTGTCTTCCCCGGCTTCAACAAGCACCACCATAAAACGCTCTGGAGTTAATGCCGAGGCTCTCTGCTACAATGATAGAATGGGCCAACTTCCGGTTTTCAAATAAAATCTATTGTCGGACAAAATGTTCACACATTTCAGGGTTTTATGAGAGGTGGGGGGTGGGTGGGGTGTTATCCCCTGACATTTGTATAATTGGATTCACCAATTCCTAAGACAAAAAGGTCCATAAAAGTCCACAAAAACTTGTCAATATTCTTCCATACTGCTCATCCAATGTAATCCAAGTGTCCTGAGTGGGTAGCGTCCATAATTTACTCAAAATGACATCATTTACTATATTTTCATTCACCTTATTCAGCCCCACACACTTTTTCAACAGAGGCGCTTCCGCATTGGCTTAGCACCTTTGGTGAGGCGTGTTCTCAATATTGTTCAATGGAAAACATTACATTGGAAGAATGGAAAACCTGACTGAAAAGCTCCAAGAAAACATGTCTCATTCATCTAGTTCTCATAACAGACTGTGAAGATGACATTAGGCGCATTCGGACAGAGAGGTTCTAAGAACGCAGTTCCCATAACTACGCAAACCGAGTTTAGCGATAAGAACTACCCTTCGCTTACAGCAGGTATCACCAATTCCGGTCCTCGAGGGCCAGTGTCCTGCAGGTATTATGAGCTGCCCTGCTGCAGCACACCTTGTGACATGTGCAGAGCTTGATGTCAAGCTCTCAAGAACTACCAAATTCAAATGGAATGCGCTGCTAGGTGGCTGCAGTTTGTAACCGCTCTCTCTTAGCTTTTGTGTTTTTTTCAAATATAGCTGTCTTTTTTTACTGACATTACTTGTCGGATAAGGTTTTTCTGGGAGGACTTTTTATGCTGGTTTGAAGGCTGTGCAATTCAGAAGATTTTTCTTTATATATTAGTTTTTTTTTCACTACTTGTTATGATGTGTATCCATAGCAATGGAAAAATTGTTTACCACCGGGATTAACTGTTAAAACTCTCCCAAATCAAGATTTTCAGCGAAATAACATCAAATCCCAGTGGAGTTAAGGAGAAAGACAAGAGGATGCAGGGCAGGGGTAAGGCAAAGAGAAAAACGGTGGAGATTTAAACCATTTCTTCCAACTGTTGTGATGGGTAACGTGAGATCGCTAGCTAACAAGATGGACAAGCTTGAAGTGCTAACAAGGTCTCAGAAAGAGTACAGAGAATGCAGTATCATGTGTTTCACAGAGACATGGCTGCATGAACACATCCCGGACTGTAATGCGTCTGTACACGGCTTCAAGACGGTCCGTGCAGACCGAAATAAACAGCTCAGCGGGAAGCGGAAGGGAGGCGGAATTGCAGTGCTGGTCAGTCAGCGTTGGTGCCATCCAGGACACATCACTGTCAAGGAGAAGATCTGCACAAGAGACATTGAACTGTTAGCTGTGAGTTTCCGTCCATATTATTTACCCAGAGTTTGCCTGTGTTATTCTGGTAGCGGTTTATATAATACCAGGTACCGCACCAGAGACAGCCTGTGATGTCATCAGCTCCGTCGTGGCTAAACTACAAACACAGCATCCAAACTCATTCATGGCGATCTCTGGAGACTTCAACAACGTCTCCCTCTCTGCTACGTTGCCAACTTTCCAGCAGTTTGTCAGCTGCTCCACCAGAGAAAATAAGATGTTGGACTTATTTTATGCAAACACTATGAATGCATACAGCTCCTCTGCCCTGCCTCCTTTAGGAAGATCAGATCATAATCTGGTTCTTCTCACCTCCACCTACAAACCCATTGTTCAGCAGCATCCAGTCATTAGGAGGACTATTAAAACCTGGTCTACTGAGGCTGAAGATGCTCTGAGCGGGTGCTTTGAGGCCGCAGACTGGAATGTCCTCTGTGAACCTCATGGAGACAACTTCAACACCATGACTGAGTGTGTGACAGATTGCATAAACTTCTGTGTGGACAACATCGTTCCAACAAGAACAGTGAGGTGCTTCCCCAATAACAAACCCTGGATCACCAGTGACCTGAAAAAGCTGCCGAACATCAAAAAGAAAGCTTTCAGGGATGGAGACAGGGAGTTACTGAAGACACACAAAAACAACTGAAAACACAGACAAAGAAGTGCAAGGAGGACTACAGGAAGAAGTTGGAGAGCCAGCTCCAGCAGAACAACATGAGGGATGTGTGGTCGGGAATGAAGAAGATCACTGGCTTCAAGTTAAAGGGGGACCAGACTGACGGAGGTCTGGACAGAGCTAATGAACTGAACATGTTCTTCAATAGGTGCAGTTCCCCCCCTGCCAACAACCCAATACACCACACACCCTCTATGAGCCTACAGCTTTCCTGTCCCACCTCCACTCTGTCACCCTGCACCTCAGTCATGGACCTGAACACAGCCTCATCTCCCTCCACATCAGGACATCCTGAGACCTCTTTTGCCTCCACCTCCAGCCTGACTGTCTCCTGTGACCAGGTCAAGAAACAACTAGAAAAACTGAACCGGAACAAGGCTGCAGGTCCAGATGGTGTCAGTCCCAGAGTTCTCAAGACCTGCTCAGAACAACTATGTCCGGTTCTCCAGCACCTTTTTAACACCAGCCTGAGACAGAAAAGAGTTCCTGTGCTGTGGAAAACATCCTGTCTTGATCCTGTCACTAAAAAATCACAACCAGCTGAACCAAATGACTACAGACCAGTTGCCCTGACATCTCACATTATTAAAGTCCTGGAGAGACTCTTACTGGCTCACCTCAACAAGCAAGAGAATACCTTTCAGGACCCATTACAGTTCGCATATCGTAATGGGCTTGGGGTTGAAGATGCCATCATCTTCCTGCTTCAGAGAGCCCACTCTCATCTGGACCAGTGAGGCAGCACTTTGAGGGTCATGTTCTTTGATTTTTCAAGTGCCTTTAATACTATTCAGCCTGCTTTGCTATGTTAGAAGCTCCATAACTTCCAGGTGGATCCCTCCACAACCACCTGGATTTATGACTACCTAACAAACAGACCACAGTTTGTGAGACTGAAAGGTTGTGTGTCTGAGATGGTGATCAGCAGCACTGGAGCACCACAAGGAACTGTACTCGAACCATTCCTCTTTACGCTGTACACCTCAGACTTCCAGTACAACTCTGAGTCCTGTCATCTGCAGAAATACTCTGATGACTCTGCAGTTGTGGGGTGTATCAGTGATGGACAAGAAGTCGAGTACAGGGAACTGGTCAACCAGTTTGTGAAATGGTGTGGTAACAATCAGCTCATCTTAAATACCAGCAAGACTAAAGAGATGGTTGTTGACTTCAGGAGGAGCAAGAATAAGCAGCATAGTCCTGTCTACATCCTGAAAGAGAAGGTGGAGATGGTGGAGAACTACAAATAACTTGGAGTTCAGCTGGACAACAGATTCGACTGGAAATGCATCACTGACTATATCTACAAAACAGGTCAGAGCAGACTCTACTTCTTAAGGAAGCTGAGATCATTCAACGTCTGCACCAAGATGTTGCAGATCTTCTACAAGTCTGTTGTGGAAAGTGCAATCAGCTTTGCAGCATCTGCTGGGGCAGCAACATCAGAATCAGAGACATGAAGAAACTAAACAAGTTGATCAAGGAAGCTGGTTCTGTACTGGGAATAACTCTGGAACCGCTGGAGCTGATCGTTCAAAAAAGAATGCTGCACAAGCTCATGAAGATAATGGAGGATTCTTTCCACCCTCTCCACAACACAGTGAATCAACAGTGTGTGTTCAGTAGGAGGCTGTGTCAGGTTTTCTGTAGGACAGAGAGATACAGGAATTCATTCCTGCCAGCAGCATCACCCAAAAGAACAAGACTGACTGACTGATTTTTGTTATATTATAATTTAATATAATGTTATATTATTTTTAAAAAAAGAAAAAAAAAATTTTTTTTTTTTTTTTAAAAGAGTGAGCTTTTACAAGGCTGAATTTCCCTTCTGGGATGAATAAAGTATTTTTCATGTCATTTAATTTCATTCATTCACTGAAAGGGGAACCAATGGGGAAAACCAACACAAACCTAGTCTATGAACCAAAATGGAACAAGCAGCACCAACAAGCTAAAACCTATAACCAAAACCCAACTACCACAAAACAAGGCCTGGCTAGCCCAACTCCAAACTACCAGTGCAACTCAAACAAAGAAAAGGGAATCCAGCAACTAAACCATTAACCAAACTAAAACACCTGGAAAGCAAAAACTAAAACAAAAGTTACCCAAACTAAAGTCACCAAAAACCACAAATGAAACAAACTAAGGGCTAATTGTTGCCAGGCCAAACAGTTGCCAACGACTGAATGTCTGTGAGCTCTTTTATAGCTGCAGGGAAGCAGCTCCAAGTGTGGTTGATCAGTTGTTTGCCAGTCAGGAGGGAGGAGATTGGGGTGGTGTGATGCCAGGCCAATCAGACAGGTGAGGTGAAGCAGGAGGATTTGCATGTAAAAATGAAAGACAAGGGGTTATTAATCAGGCGGGCATAACAGGTGGCAATAATCTCTTTGAGCCGATGCTCTGTGTTGTTGTTTTCCATTATGCTAAGTTAGCTATATTAGGGCAGTTAGAAGCCTAAGTTGTTTTACGGACATTACTGTAAATATGATCATGTTATGTCTCATCTGCTAAAATCCTACAGAAGGCAGGCACTGAACTGATTATTAAAGCTGCTCTTAGAGCATAGACTGCAAATAAAGAATAAAGCAGCGTCCATCACTAGAGAGCAGCTACTCCTGTTAGCAGCCGAGGCTAGCACCGTTAGCTGTCGGGGCAGAAATTGTGATGGAATCTAAATAAAGTGTCAGATTGATCTCCTTTCAGTTGTTGTGGCACCAGCAGACAAAGCAATGAATGCTACTCGTGTTTTAACACTTACAGCATTAAATAGCATTAAATCTATTCATGCAGCTCATTCGCGGAACTGCTGTGGAGGCAGAGGTAGACTACCGCAACACGGACTAACCGGAAGTTGTAGGCCAAAATGGCACTGCCCATCCTAACTTCCTGAATAAGGTGAATAGCTGAAACAGTAGAACATTGTACTTCCTATAAGCGGCTCGAAGCCATGGCATTCAGCGCCTATACTCTGCCGATAATGCAAGCGTAGAAGAAGAAATTAGCTGTTTACATTGTGCTAAGAGCGAACGAGCTGCAGACAAACCGTGACAAACAAAAGAGGGGTTGGCTATTGAATTAAAACTAAGAAAGAAAAGAAAAGAAAAAGAAAAAATGAACGTGCAATCTCGTTTGTTTGAGGCACCGGTGAATCCCATTGTATGAATATTGGCGGATAACGAAAACCCACGATCTCCGGCTGCATTTTAGGGCGCATTCACAAAGCTTTTTTGATTCGAATCAGAGTCTGTTTGCTCAGATAGTCCGCTTCGTTTAGGGGAGTTGTGAATGCGCAAATGGACTCTGATCCGGAACAAACAACCAAACTCGGTCCGCCTGCTGACGCAGGTCTCGGTCCGATTCAAGTGAACCAAAGACAGGAAGTGGACTACAAATTGCATTGGCATTGTGGGTCAAACGTTGGACAACGTGGGTAAACGCTACAATAACAAACACACATGTGGGACTGCAGTACTTATAAAGATGGCTCGTGGTCAGAGGTGGAGTTACGAGGAAGTAAAAGCTTTGTCGCTTTGTGGAGGGAACAGAAGTTGTGACAACCTTCTTGTACGTGCGTCTTGTCCTCGTCTACGGTGAATCCGAAAGCAGCGCCACCTGAGATTCTCATTCTTGGCCCGTTTGGCAATAGTGTAACGTGAACGCGATCTCGGTCCGGAAGACCACCCCATGCCCCCAACTGAACCCAGTCCCCAAACGGGCCGAGACTCGCGGACTATGCTTTCTGAATGCGCCCTTAGATATTAAAAAAGTGCTCAGCATGAGGGCGAGTAGAAAATGAAGGCACATCATTCTGTGTCAATCAATAATAAATGTGTGATGTAATTTTGGAGACCATTAAAAGCTGTTAAAGAGGTGTTTCAGAGCCAGCCTGCCTGTTAAAGTGATCCAGCACTATTGTACGGTGGCCCTGAAGTGCAAACCACAACAACAAATCACTACACACAACACCAGATCAAAAAACACAACAACAATTAAAAACCACAACAGCAAACTAAGAATCACAAATGCCAATTAAAAATCACAAACCCAAATTTAAGAATCACAACCGCAAATCAAAAATCACAAACGCAAATTAACAATCACAAACGCAAATTAAAAATCACAAACGCAAATTAAAAATCACAACGGCAAATTTACAATCACAAATGCAAATTAACAATCACAAACACAAATTGACAATCACAAACGCAAATTAAAAATCACAAACGCAAATTAACAATCACAAACACAAATTGACAATCACAAACGCAAATTAAAAATCACAAACACAAATTAACAATCACAAACGCAAATTAAAAATCACAAACGCAAATTAAAAATCACAAACGCAAATTAACAATCACAAACGCAAATTGACAATCACAAACGCAAATTAAAAATTACAATGGCAAATTAAGAATCACAACAGCAAGTTAAGAATCACAACGACAAATCGAAAATCACAACGACATTAACCTACCGGAAGAGGTGGGTACAAGTGAGACATCTGATTGGATGAGCGCCATTTGGCCTTTGAACCGGAAAATATTCTATCTGTAGCGCCATAGACATCGATAGACCCCGCATCCGCGGGTTTGAGACGTGCCGACAGAGCGGCCATCTTGGGTCAGACCAGGCTGCCGTCAGAATGAATACACGTCAATTGAGGCAAGTGGTACTTTGTGTTTTCAAACACTATAAATCAGGTGAATTCCCAACCGATTTCCAGATAAATTAGCAAACTAAAACGTCACCCTTTTAAGGACTACATTGGATCAATTGATTGAATTAAATGATTGTCTAACTTAAAAAAAAAAACATTTCGATTTTGTATTGACAGTTAGCAAACTTCGAGAGCTCCGTCTCAAGATGCCCGACTTTTGTTCCGCCTATGGGTGCGCAAATAAAAGGACACTACAAACCAGATCCCGTGGAATTACCTTCCATAAGTAAGATTCAGTGATAAATAATCTTCATGTTCTACTGTTACTGTTTGTCTGATGTCAACCTCTTTAAACGGTCTGGTGTCAACACAATATGTGGTAACACGCAGCGGGAGTGGACGCAGAGAAAAGTGTTTTAAACTGTTCCCCAAGGCTATTCTAAGAGGTGATGGAGATAACCCCTGACAAGATGATGTTGACAGGGTGAAAGCGGGTATACTGTGGGTTGTAGTAAAACATAATTGGCACCTGAAAAGGATAGGCACAAAATCACACGGTTGAGATTTGATATGAGAGTAATTCACAATAGCTGATGTTAAACGACTTTAAAGAAAACATACTGTATACTTACAATATATATATCATCTTATATTGAGATCTATGACCTTCATAAAGTACGTCAAAGTGCCAAGTTCAAAATGGATTTAGGTGTCTAAATAGATGTCAGAGAAATTATATGAATAAATGATGTTTTATTTTGGTTGTTCACATTCCAACTAACATTAATACAAATTCTTTCAAGACCAACAATTATACAGTTGAAAAAAGGTTGGGCAGAAGCAATGCTTTTTTTTTTTAATAGTGCACCCTTTACATCACATCAAACAGCTCAACAACAATGAAAGTAAATGTTTACATTTTATGCATATTTTTGCATGTAACTTACAATATATGATTTTATGTGTTGTTTGATCATTAATGAATGAATTGAGAGGGTCCAGTCACTTTGTGAGCACATTTGTCATGGATATTCAGTAAGTTAGTTCATTGTTATTTTTGAAAACATACATTTTAACTCTGTATTGTAGTGTTGATATATCACTTGAATTTTGATGGGATGACATGATAGGACTAGTATCCATGGTAATATGGTGTATACACTGTATTTCTTAAACTTTTTACTGGGTCATCTATTGATATTAGTTTCTTTATGAATTGCCTCTCAAGGAGCTCAAAAGATGTTAAAGGAATAATATGGGGGGTGGTGTGTTATCACATGTATCAAAATTTTAATATCACTCTGACTGGCTGCTTGTTTCACTCTAGGTTTCCCAAAGACAATGACCTAAGAAAACAGTGGGAGCTGGCTGTGCGGCGGGATGATTTTGTTGCAACGGACCGATCTATGCTGTGCAGTGAGCACTTCAAGGCAGAGGACTTCGACCGGACAGGACAGATTGTTCGGCTTATACAGAATGTCATACCATCTGTATTCCATTTTCCAACGTCTCACCAAAAAAGTATGTGTCTCCTGTGGCTATGTACGAGTCAAATAATTATTGGCAGGTATTTGGTCCCAGTGCTTTGTCTACCTGTCTCATGGTTTAGGCTTACATTACTGTGTACCTTGTGACACAGCTTTTTAAATTTGATTTTAAATTGTGTGTCTTATAATGTGTCATGTTACAGCAAGAAGTAAAGAGGACCACACTTACTGCAAAGAAAGCAGAGGAGAGTCTGCCTATGAACTTGACTCAGCTTTCTGATGAAGATGAACCTAAGAAAAATCTTGTATGTATTTAAATGTGTTGTTTCTCAAAATGATGACATAATCAACAATCTTAATGAGCCATGCACACATACTAAATGTTTCCTTCCCTCTTTCTAATAGGACCACAACTATGCATTGCCGACTTCCCCCACTGCTCTGAAGGCAAAACTTAGTGAGGCCTTGGCCAGAGTGGAAAACCTCGAGCGGGAGAAGCGGAATGCTAAGATCCGAGAGCTGAGGGCTAAGAAAAATATGAGGTCAGTTCTGGAGGATCTGAGGGGAGAAGAATCTCATTACTGAAAATCTTCAAGACAAACTGGAATGTTACTCAGGTAAATTGTTAATACTATTTTGAAATATTGGATACCTTTATACCTATAGTAACACTTTGAGTTAAGCCTGGTGGTGGTTATGTGAAAGAAATGTCCTAATAGGTTAATGCCAAATTAATTTCAGATGTCCCGATAGAGCTTTTCTCAAAGAAGAATCATGAGTACACAAAAGCACAAAGAGAGTTTGCCCTCACACTCCACCTTCATGGACCGAAGGCTTACAGCTATCTGAAAGAGTCTTTACATTTTCACCTTCCACATCCGCATACATTACAAAGGTATTCCTCAATCTGTCTTGCTGTCAGTATGAATTAATGATATATAATAATAATTTATAGACTTGATAGATGGAAATGTTTGCAACAAGGACTTGTGGCAGTTACATACAGGCCTTATTTCTTTTTTTCTGCATCTGATCTAATCTTACTTAGGTGGCTGAGTTCTGTTGATGCCAAACCCGGCCTCAATAAGATGATGCTTGACATGTTGGGGAGAAGATGCACAGCAGACCATGCTAAATATGGATGTGTCACTCTAATGTTAGATGCAATGGCCATCAAAAAACACATCCAGTACAATCCTCAAAGTCAGACAATGTCTGGGTTTGTGGATATGGGGGGTGGACTAAATGAGACGGATGTTGCATCTGAGGCCCTTGTATTTATGGTGGTGGGTTTACAAGGGCATTGGAAAGCTCCAATTGCATATTACCTGACAAGTTCTCTCACACCTGAAACTCAGAAGGTCTTAGTTTTGCATGCTTTGGAGGAGCTTCATGCACGTGGGATAAGGGTGGTGTGCATCACAATGGATGGGCATGCAACTAACCTGAGCATGTGCAACCAGCTCGGTTGTGAACTGAAAGGGAACCCTTGTCTGCCCCTAAAAACAACATTTCCACATCCAGTGACTGGTCACCGGGTATTTGTGATGCTGGATGCCTGTCACATGCTTAAACTAGCACGCAACATGTTACAAGTAAGCTCTTGATTATTTTCTCAGCCAATTCTCTCTAAAAATCCATTGATAATTGTGACATTTATTTATTTCATTATACAAAATGCATTACAACAGTTTCCTGCTTGTACAAACTGTATTAAAAATGTTTTGATTCTGAAGGCATACAGTCCAATAAGGAGCACCATGGGCCCCATCACTTGGATGCACATTGTTCATCTCAATGATGTTCAGAGCAGAGACGGTCTTCATGCTGCAAACAAAATTAGCGACAGGCATGTCCACTATGATAATGCAAAGATGAAGGTGTCTCTTGCTGCACAAACGCTAAGTCGTTCCGTAGCTGTTGCTCTACGCACGCTGAGAGACCTAGGCTACTCGCAGTTTAAAGACTGTGAAGCTACAGCTGGATTCATTGAGGTAATAGAAGTAGAGGTGGAAATTATGTTAAGACTTGCGTAAATGCTGTGGTTGAAATACATTGCATGACTATTAATTTACCATGAAAACGTGTTGATTATTAAAGATGCTGTATACAGTAAAAGAGCAACACAATGACATTTAATGCATTTTCCGTTTGTGTCTGTATGTGTTTTCAGATTATTGACAGGCTGTTTGACATCATGAATAGCCGCAATCCCCGTGCCAAAGGGTTTAAAGCTCCCCTTGGAGCTCTGAACTGGCCTGAGACAGTGACATTCTTGCTTAGAGCAAGGGAGTACTTGGTCAGTCTAGCAATGAAAGATGGCTCACCACTTCACCGATCCAAGAGGTTCTTTTAATATAGTGAAAATTTGGTTTTGTCTTACACGAGTTTATTTGATATTCTGTTCCAAACTGTTGCATCGAGTTCGTAAGATGCTTTGTTCTCTGGGTTGATTTGTTCACAACCTGCTGCAGGGCTGGGCGATGTATCGATATCAAATCAAAAAGATACTTTATTGATCCCCGAGGGGAAATTCATGTTTCAGTACAACGCCCAAGGCACACAAATGAAACATATAAATAAGACAGGATCAGGCAGACCATGGCTATGCAGCCCTTCGCAGGACGCACCTTATATAAAAGATATATTAATATATTTTCAAGTTCAATATAGAATTGGACCATATTGCATATATCGATATACAGTATGTAGTTCAACGTTTGTTTGTTTTGTTTTTATATATAAATGCTGCCCTTACTTGGGTTTATCATATTTAATTATTTTGTAATGTTTCTTATTTGCAACTGTAATTTGTTATACAGTATTTACAGTATGTTTACATTTTATTGTTCTTTAAACAGCTGAGAATCATTTCATTCAGCCATTTTAATTAAAACTACTTGTGAAATCATAATTGGCTTTGACTGTGACTAAACATTTGCACTCTGCGATAAAAATATTGGGAATAATATTGTATATCGATATTCAGCCTAAATATATTGTGAGATTACTTTTTTTTCCCCATATTGCCCAGCCCTAATCTGCTGCTCTCAAGACATGATTCAGGTTTTTTTTCTTATGTCACTGTTTCTTCCATTTTTTCTTTTGATGTTTGAGTAATAAGTTCAGAGTTTGTTCAGGTCGTGTAAGTATCAACATGGGCCGAAGCAGGTAAGATTGATTTTTTGCGATCTCTGTGTACTCCTCAACAGTCTTTTGTTTTTCCAAATCATCTTTGTTTTTGACAGGTATGATACATTTATTTATTAACTTGGAAATCTGTCTGAACCTTTCATTGTGCTTTTTATATATTCTTTATCTTGTTATCATTAAAATTATTTATTATAATGCAGTCTTGGCCAAATGTGTTATTTCGATGCTTTTTTTTCTATTTGATTTCATGTTTTACAGGTCTCTAGTGTATCAAAAAGGTAAGTACAACACCATGTTAACCTTGCACTGGTGTCATAGATTGCATGTTCTTGAGTTCAAACAGTTCTGTTCAGCATCTTAAAGGAAATAGGTTTTTCTTGCTAGGCATCTACCATGACACCTGGTAGATGCTTACATGATGTTTTAATTATACTGTAACTATTTTTATTTACCCCAATGAAAAGCATAAAGCAATTTTGTTCTGCAAATTCTCAGTGAAGTTCACGTACATTAGATACCATTGAGACAAAATACCTGTGATAAATAGACTTCCACTTTGCTGTCTCGCATTTGAAATATATAGTGAACAAATCAGTGTACCACAGATGATGAACAAAATTGCCAAGTGCTCGCTTAAAGCTCCATGCGTGATATGAGTATTAAGACATTTTTCTTTAAAGGTACCTGTCTGTCGTTGGCTTTGTTACCAACATCGACACATTGATGTTGATGATTCCAGAGCTACTCCAAGTCCAGCAGTACATCTGTACATACAGATTTAGCCAGGATCACTTGGAGTTGCTCTTTAATTCTATCAGAGCATCAGGTTGGCATTCTTTGTTCTCAGATAGTTTTCGTGTTACTGTATAGTCCTAAAATGTTCATTAAACACCTGCCTGTATGGTAAATGTATATACTGTAAGTCTTTTCTCTCTTTTAGGTGGGTGGAACAATAATCCATCTGCCAACCAGTTCAAGGGCATCTTCCGGCGTCTCATGGTACGCTGTGGTGTCTCACCGAGTGGGTCAGGCAACGTGACTGCCCAGGATGACACCGTCTCCCTGTCTGCTGTGGAGATGTCTGTTGCAGAAACTGCAGAGGAACTCCCATCCCCGTTTGTAAACACTGTAGCTGTTGTGCGTGACCACAGCTACCTACCTACTCGTTTTGGTAGTCTTGTGGACAACGCCCTGGTATACATTTGCAGGGTTTGTTGTTCGCCGTGTCCTGAAAAGGCTCTCCTGTGATGTGTGTCGCTGCAGTCATCAGCAACAAATGCTATGCCAACATCATTTGACCAGAGTCATCATCTTCTCACTCTGAAAAATCGTGGTGGGTTAGTGATTCCTTCCAAAGGCACAGTGAGGGTGGTGAGAGAAGCGGAGAGAGTTATTCGCCAGTTCCCATCCAAGCAAGCCCTGAAAGTTGCTGTGGTCACACACATTGTTCGAGAGGAGATTGGTACAGATGATGTGTTTTTGCTGGGGGAGCACATTGTAGAAACACAGTTTGGTATTGACAACCATCAGTCAAGCTTGTTGTCAGTAGTTGTGGCTACATTCCTGAAAATCAGGCTGCATCATATTGCAAAAATGGCATCCCTGCAGTACCAGAGTGGCAGCACGAGAAAAAAAGCTCTGCAAAACAGTTCTGTTTCAAGGGTTTTAGACAGACATGTAAAACACAAACAAAATGGTCCTAAATTTCTGGACAGACATGATTTATGGGACAAATGAATATTGAAAAGGTTTTGTTTTTACTGTGATTCCATAATCCCTTTGATCCTAAGATGAATTATTCAGATTTCCGTTTTTTTTCCACATGACGGTTTGTATTATACAGTTTTTAAATGCTGATATTGACACCTCTGCTCTAATTTGTCTGTAGATAGCTTTATTCCTATGTAGATCGGTGCTGTCATCAATGTCACATTGTCAAAGTGGCAGATGTTCACTGATGAGCAGCTGCTTTTACAGTTTAAAGTGCTTTTTGTAAATGTATTAACACATGAAGTAGGACACTGTCCTGTTGGATCTGAGTAGGTTTATGTTAAAAGGGGTTGCTATAGCCTATACACGCACAAACACACACAGATCTATATCTAGATCTGTGTGTGTGTGTGTGTGTATGTGTATATATATAAATATATATATATATATATACATGTGTGTGTGTGTGTGTGTGTGTATCTATCTATCTATCTATCTATCTATCTATCTATCTATCTATCTATCTATCTATCTTTGTCTTTCTCAGTATCTATCTATCTATCTATCTCTGTCTTTCTCACAGTGTCTATCTGTCTTTCTCACAGTGTCTATCTATCTATCTATCTATCTATCTATCTATCTATCTATCTATCTATCTATCTATCTATCTATCTATCTATCTATCTATCTATCTCTGTCTTTCCCACAGTGTCTGTCTATCTATCTATCTGTCTCTGTCTTTCCCACAGTGTCTGTCTATCTATCTATCTGTCTATCTATCTATCTATCTATCTATCTATCTATCTATCTATCTATATGTCTTTCCCACAGTGTCTGTCTATCTATCTATCTATCTATCTCTGTCTTTCTCACAAGTGTCTATCTATCTATCTATCTCTGTCTTTCTCAGTGTCTATCTATCTATCTATCTATCTATCTATCTATCTATCTATCTATCTATCTATCTATCTATCTATCTATCTATCTATCTCTGTCTTTCTCAGTGTCTATCTATCTGTCTTTCTCACAGTGTCTATCTATCTATCTATCTATCTATCTATCTATCTATCTATCTATCTATCTATCTATCTCTCTATCTCTGTCTTTCTCACAGTGTCTATCTATCTATCTATCTATCTATCTATCTATCTATCTATCTATCTATCTATCTATCTATCTATCTATCTATCTATCTATCTATCTATCTCTGTCTTTCTCAGTGTCTATCTATCTGTCTTTCTACAGTGTCTGTCTATCTATCTCTCTTTCTTAGTGTCTATCTCTATCTATCTATGTCTGTCTTTCTTACAGTGTCTATCTTATCTATCTTATCTATCTAATCTATCTACCTAATCTATCTAATCTATCTAATCTATCTCCAAATGATTCATACCCAAGTGAAATAAGTTGAAATTGACAAAAATAATAATAAATAGAAATTCTATGAGAATTATGACATTGATGTGGTATTGTGGTTCAAAAGAAATATTAAAAACAAACACAAAAAATAAAGCAAGTAAACAAGCAAGATGGGGCTCCAAAGCAGAAATTTTGTTGAGCAGCACTTTGAGGCAATCACTGCAATCAGGTGGTTTCTGTGATGCTCAAAAAGACTTGTGCACCTCTTGACCAGCATTTTTGGTCCACTGTTCATTGAAAAGAGTGCTCTAATATGCCTTGGACAGTTTTCTTTATTTTTTCAACCACAACATATAGTATTTTATTTCACTAAAATATAATTTTGTAAATTTAGCCTTTAATTGGAGGGTATAAATAATTTTGAGGACAACTGTGTGTTTATATATATATAGATTATATATGTGTGTGTGTGTGTGTGTGTGTGAAATATATATATATATATATATATAAATTTATGTAATTGTAAAATAAAATATATAACTGCATATATATATATTTCATCCAGTTTCACTTCCATTTGAATTGTTCTGATTAAGAATAAATGTGTAATCTAACTGAAAGATAATTATACAATTTGTTTAAGTCTTTCAAGTGGTTGTGACATGTAATTGCTTATTGTGATATATATATATATATATATATATATATATATTTATCTTTGACTTGCCTTACATGTGAATAAACTGAGATCTGACGAGCCTCCCATTCATTCTGACAGCAGCTGTCTGAACTCTGGTCTGACCCAAGATGGCCGCCCTGTAGGCACGTCAGCCGAGCGGCCGGCAGCGTCCAATGGGGTGTCTACGTATATGATGTCTATGTGTAGCGCTATTTTCAAAGATGAATGACTAGTGATAATGATGTGCCCGATGAACTGAGACTCCGAAGCGCGTGTCGAGAAAAAGGGGGCGTTCCTAATGAAGCTTCGTTTCGGAGCTTGTGTTGTCACCAAACCGAGTAGGGTGGAGGGCGAGTGGACTGTTTAGCCCTCAATCGGCGAGTCTGCACGCCAGAATTTTGCAGCGGGTGCAACGGCTAAATGGAGGAGGAAACAGTCATGTTCCACACATGAGTTCCGCAAGTGCCATGCATGTTTGTCAATACTGACAGAAAAACATGAATGGAGTTATTTTATTGGGTAAAAAGAAAAAACGATGACAGGTGCACAGGTATCCTTCAAACCACTGGCGCTCATGGAAGGGAATGTTTGAGCAGGAAAAGAGGATTATAATCCTCCTATTGGCATAATAATAATAATAATAATAATAATAATAATAATAATAATAATAATAATAATAATGACAAATGATAAATGATCATTCGTAGTAATAATAATAATTTTATCATTTATTTAATTGTAGGATCATGATCATTATTATTTATTTAAAATAAAACATAATTCTTCACACATGAGTGTGAGTTAGTATTTCCTCACAGTTTTATTTGACACGGGGGTGTTTGTGTTGCCACGGTGATGACTGCTTTCCTTTTCCAGTTGGGGGACGAGGGGCGTCTCGTTGTCATTAACACCCTCCACCTGCAATCAAGGCGCCCTCTACAGCTGCAAGTGTGACTTCATTGGGAGTGACACTCGATAGGTAAGGGGTAGTGTGTAGGGGGGCGGATTGGGATTGGGCCTATGGTTTCACATCTACACAAGAAACACTCGGAAGTCGCTAGATTGAAGTTGACAGATAATTTATCAGAGCTCAAAATACAAAGACAGAAAGATCCTGACATACAGCCACAGAAATCCACAGTATTATCAATTTTCCCACCGATTTATGTTGCCCTGCACCTGCACATTAAGATTATTAAGTCGCCAAACCGAACACTGAAGACGCTCCTTTTCCTCAATAAACAGATTTCAGCCCTATATCACCTTATACGTGGAGTTCCATCAGCTCTGCACACATACATAGTCACTATTACAACAGTTAATTTAAGCCAAATATAAAATGAAATATGACAAAACGCCGCCATTTTCTGTCATATAAATCAAGCGCTCATTTAGTTCTTGTGTTGTCATAGTACAGAGGTTAGCAATTTTGCCTTTTACTCGGGAGGCTGTGGTTCGAATCCCGCGCGTGCTTTCTTATTTATTTTGCAACATTTTATTGTCAAACTATGACTCAAATACTTAAAGGCACGGATAATCCACATTGTATTTGTTGGATGCTGCTAATTTATTTGACAAATCCTTTATTTCCTGGTCATGGGCACTACTGAGATGGTTTGAGTGCATTTTTGTTTGGGCTGATGTGGACCCATTTTAACACTAGATGTCACTAAAGAGGAATATGAATGAAACCCCGAGTACTGAACCTTTTCCCAAACCAATTGGCTGGAAAGCCTCAATGCTTCATGAAGCTTCATTTGGCCATCACTAGTTCTTGGAGCCTCTTGCCACAGCCGCTGCAAAAGTTTGGGGACTGCTCAACAAGTTCCTTCCCGCAGTTCGGGCAATACATTGCCGTTCCGTCCTTCCTCTGCTCCAAAATCAAACGCGCTTCAAGCATAATTTCCGGGCAAAGGCCAAATGGCGCTCGTCCAATCAGATGTCTCACTTGTACCTACTTCTTCCGGTAGGTTAATGTTGTTGTGATTTTCGATTTGCCGTTGTGATTCATAATTTGCTGTTGTGATTTTTAATTTGCTGTTGTGATTCTTAATTTGCTGTTGTGATTCTTAATTTGCTGTTGTGATTCTTAATTTGCTATTGTGATTCATAATTTGCTGTTGTGATTCTTGATTTGCTGTTGTGATTTTTAATTTGCTGTTGTGATTCTTAATTTGCTATTGTGATTCATAATTTGCTGTTGTGATTCTTAATTTGCTATTGTGATTCATAATTTGCTGTTGTGATTCTTAATTTGCTATTGTGATTCATAATTTGCTGTTGTGATTCTTAATTTGCTATTGTGATTCATAATTTGCTGTTGTGATTTTTGATTTGCTGTTGTGATTCTTGATTTGCTGTTGTGATTTTTAATTTGCTGTTGTGATTTTTAATTTGCTGTTGTGATTCTTAATTTGCTGTTGTGATTCATAATTTGCTGTTGTGATTCTTAATTTGCTATTGTGATTCATAATTTGCTGTTGTGATTTTCAGTTTGCCATTGTGATTCTTGATTTGCGTTTGTGATTTTTGATCTGGTGTTGTGTGTAGTGATATGTTGTTGTGGTTTGCACTTCAGGGCCACCAGCATATTGGGAGTCAATGGGCCAGGCTTTGGGCCAATGACCCGCTAACTGAGAGATGTCTGCGGTGTCTGTCTAACCAGTTTTAAATGGCAATACTTGAACACAGCAGCCACTTTTCCCTTCTCCCACTCCTGTTGCTCACATCCCTACTGCGCAGGTAGCCTATAGACAAGCTGCTTGTTATTAGATTGATAGTTTGACTTCTCCTAGTTGTTGTCTTCATTAAGATAAAGAAGAAAATATTTCTGATAAGCTTTTGTTACGTTTATCATAATATTCACTGAGATATGGTTTAAGTGTGTAGCTGTTTTATCTTATGGCCTTATGGAGGTCAACTGTTGCCGTTGCATCACTGAGTCATTAAAAAAAAAAAAATTGTAAATTAAACACCCCCCCCCCCCCCCAAATGCTTCATACACTTTACAAACTAATGTTAATATAGAAAGTAAACGACTTACAAGTATACCGACTTATGCCATAAAGGTTCCATATAAGATTGAAGGTGTAGCTATAACTGCGCCTATAGACCAAATCCGGCCAAACGCCACAACTAGACCGTGCGCCATTGCAACGGTGTCCTTTCTGTACATGTGTAATGAGAACAGATGAAAATGGAAAAAAAAAAAAAAATCTGCCAGTGGAACAAGCTAAATTTTCTTGATTCCTTGAAATAAGATGCATTGCCTTAAAATAAGATCTTATATCTTACTGAAATGTTTCTCTTTAAGTAATTTTGTCTTCATGAGTGTGATGAGATATTTTGACTAGAAATTAGAAAAACATACTTGGTAAGATTTGAGTTTTTGCAGTGTGGATTAATAAAATGGACAAAACTGAAGTGAGACATGTTTAATATTTGGATTGCAAAGTAAAATGATGGTGTTACTGTATGCTGCTGTACATTTTTTATACTTAAAGGTTGAATATGGAACACGGACAGAACAGCGACATCACGTGTGTTTAGGTTGTAGTTGCAACGGCAGAAAAACATCTCCAGCCGCTGGGATGCCAGACTCACTGCCGATACGCAAGTGACCAACAGTCTGCAGCATGTCCAACAAGTAACACAGAGGAGTTTATAACTGACAGCTAACGTTAGCCATGTTAGCAAACAAGCTAGCTTACCGATCCAGCAGGAAAGTCGCCATTTCCGTGTTTTACTCCGTGGAAAACGTTTATGTGGGTCCATTTAGTGAAGTCTTCACCTAAATTTACTCCAGGTTTTGCTCTTCTCAGGTCACTCCTCCTCAGAAACAGATAACAATATCTCCAGGGCTCTGAAGCAGCAGCTTCACTGGTCATCTCCACGGTTTTCCCCTGTACAAGCCTGACTATGACCGAAATATTGTTTCCACACAGAGATCATATTTGGCAACCTGCAATGGCGGTGTGTATTGGCTTATAGACGTAAATAAAATGCCATTATCGAACCCGTTAAAAATTATTTTATAATTATTTTTAGGCTAAATATAATTTTTCTGGGAAATGTTGTACTTTCATTCTGTACAGCCCCAAACGACCTGTGGAGGTATTATTTTTGAAAAAATATAGCTTTTAATAAAAATGTTCCATATTCAACCTTTAATAGTACAATAATAAAAAAAAAAGGAAGAGTAACATGAATTGTAATAAAGAAAGTGAAACAATAAACCTTTCAGATGGAGCTCAAAAATTTAAAATCCGAGTGAAAAAGAAAAGCAACAACATCCATAGCAAAGGGACTTTTAGTTTTTTTTTTTTAGTTTTTATTTGTTCTGCACACATATCACACACACGAGGAGGGTAATGAAGCCCAACTGGGCTTATGCAGAGTTTCACTCCCAATTGCAGGCCAAAGACAAATGGATTGCAGACAAACAAGTTAAGCAACAATATAAAGACAACAAAACAGCATTTTGAAAGAGCACTGTTGCTGAATGAAGGTAGGTTGAGGTAACAATAATTATAACATAAAGACAAACAGAAAACAACCCAAAATGTATAAACAACTGGTAATGAGGAGTTAGCATAGAATACAAGTAAGTATATATAGGATGCAGGAATATGTGTAACAGGCTAAGTGGAAATATAGAGTTATAGGATGCAGTATACTGAACAATCGCTGCGTTTACATGGCGCAATTGTGATCCGATCAAATGGCAATTAGAATAAAAATGTGTCATGTACTGTAAACATGCCAGCTGATCCAATCGGCCTCGCTTGGAAAGAATTTTCAATCTGATCCAAAGGGGTGGTTTAAACCTTTTTACAATCCGACCAGCAGGAAAAAATGAGCATGTTAACACTCATTCCGATCATTTCTGTGGAATTTTGTCTCTGTGCATGCTTGAACCACGTGGGGGTTGCGTGAAGCAGCAGATTCAGGGAAGACGGCAGAAGCAAAACACAACAGGACTGTGCTGTAAGGCAGCTCCAGATAGCAAATGAACGGTACCACGAATCCACGGCACATGCGCTGTTCGCCTCGGATCTGCCTTGTGAAGTCATATACTGTAGGAGTCCGCTTGCACAGCGGAATGGATCCACCGGTGATCCATGTTCTAACTGGAAATTCTGATGTAAGGCGGAGCACAGGCAGACCTAAAGCTGTAGCTGCACTTTTGCCCCGGACCCATAGCGGATCAGTTCATGATCATGTGCTTCAGCCGTGGGTCCAGTACGGACCTGTTATATGGCTGTATTTTTTAAATCCCCACTGAAAGAGTTAATGATTATTGAGTATTTTGATGGTCAGAAGATTATAAATTTAAAAAAGAAAACCCCTCTTCTTACAAACTAGGAGCCATTGCGCATGACAAAAGCATTCTGAAAATATCTGTCCATCAAGTAAATACAACCAAGGGATCACTTTTAGATTATAATGTCCACGTAAACACGTCAGCTGGAAGCTCTGATCAGAAAGATTTCAATCGGATCGATGAGTTACAGTAGTTTTCCATGTAAACGTAGTCAGTGACGAAATACTGCCATGAACAGACTAGAAGCTCTTTCAGCTGCTTTTCAAAGACACCTGGAGAGGATATGGATCTTGAGGACAGACTTGGTTCACTCCAGAGCTGAGGACCCCTAAAGCTGAGGTCAGTTTGATCACCCGAAATTCTTAAAAATGGAAGGACAAAATTGATTTTTCTACTGTATGTCTCGTGTAATGAGAATGAACATCAGAAGTAAAGGTAAAAAAAAAAAAAAGTAATATAGCTGGGAGATCTTCACTCTTATTGATTAACTTATGAATGAACAAGCATATTAGACAGATATTAACTTTCTCAATTGGTAAGAATATTTACTAAATAGAGGTGCAGAAGGTGCATATTTAGTGAAGAGGGAGATCATACGTAAGAACTTCTTCTGAATTTTAAGGATTTTGTAGAGATAAGTGGGATAAGTGTCCCCCCACACTACAGTATATTTCAGTACTTCATGAAAAGAAAAATAACTGCAGTATGGGGTTAGATGAGCTGAGGAGTGAATTAAGGGATGAACAGTTCTCAGATTGCTTAGCATATTTGAGGATCTTAAACAGACCAGATCAACATGTTGAGACCAAAGCCCCATTTCCACCCGCGGGTCTGGGTCGAGCCGCCGCGGTGGCGCTCACGCCGCTGCGCTTGAATTGAACATTTTTCAATTCGGGCGCAGCGCGCTGTGACGACATCCTAGCGCGTCCAATAGGAGAGGCCAGTTCAGGGGAAAAAAGTGGTCCTTGTTCAGCCTGAAGTAAAGCTGGAAGAGGTCTGTGTGAAAGAATGCAGCTCCCGGACGAACCTGAACCCCCCCCCCAAGTTCTGCCTTGTTACCAGGATCAGGTGGACCCCCACCCTTTTATCTGCTGCTGATCTCTTCCTTCTCCTCTGGAGCAAAGCTCTTTGCTGCGACCATGAGATGTACATCTCTCACAACGAAGCGTGCCGGGGAGAAAACACTTCCTGGTCTGTCGCTTAGCAACGCGTGCGAAAAACGCGTCCTATCTGAAAGGGCCTTAAGTATTAACCGCATAGCGCTGCTATGTGATTGCGTGACATCATCGTCGTGCAACGCCTTTTAACCAAAGCACCGCACCACACGTGACAGAAACAAAGGAGTCACCCCTGCTTTGGTTTTTATGCCGGGTCATGTGGGAAGTGAAGGATTTTTCAACAAATCAACGGATTGCTTTGTGTTAGCTTCGCCTCTTTGGTCCGGATCGGTTAGATCAGTACCCCTACTGAAGGGTTCCAAAAAAGTAGACCAGGTCAGATCGGATATAAGGGTACCCGTCCCAGTTTTTGTCTGTGTGGATGCAAAAAAACAAAGACCGATCCGGCCCGACCGACCCAGACCCGCTGGTGGAAATGGGGCTCAAGTTAGCCCCTTGTGGATTAAGACACCCAGGAATTTGGTTGAAGCCACTTGAGTGACTGCAGCTCCATCAATTTGTATGTGGGCGTAATCTTTGGGGTAGAATTTGTTGACATTTGATGAATCTATTTGGGTCAATAAAAACTTAACACTCTATACCAAGATATAAATATTTATACATGAGTGCATTTCTTTAAGTTACTTTGATGCAAAGATCAACTTGTAAAAAGGAATAACTTGTATGATTTCTTTTCTTTTTTTAAAAATCTATGCTTCATTAGGTTTAAGAGTCAGATTACTTAAAGTTTCAACAGTCTTCACTTGCTGCAGTTTTCTCAAGTCCATCAATCATCGATGCTCCACTCGGCCTCTGCCTGCTGACGCCCCACATGGATCAACTGTGCATCTTCCTCAGCTGGAAGGACAAAGACACAGGACTTTCATTTGCTTTAGCTTTATCAAACATCACAGCCATCTCCCACATCTTTGTCTTTGTTCAGTATGAAATAACTGGACAAAAATTAAACAGACTTGCATCTACAAACTAGGGTTTAGTTTCTCACCTCAAGTGTGAAGACGGCAATGACAGGTTTGTGGTCACTGATGTCATACTCCATGATGCTGGTGTACAGGTCCTGCCTGATCTTCAGAGGGTACTCCTCCTCCTCTCTAAACTGCTTGATCTTCTCTCCATCCAAACAGGGGCAGTCTTCGTCTTGCTCATCAGGAGGTGGGGCTTTGGGTCGCATCCACCACAGAATCCTATCGGTCCAGGCGGGTTTTCGAGACTTCCAGCTGATCACATGATTACAGATGAAAAATGTTTGACTATGTAATGTTAAGGCAATAACTCTACCTCATGTACCCCCCACCCCCCAAAAAGAAAGATGTATTATTGATACACAGAAATGTAGAATATACTCAGGCCAAACAATACTCACATTTCTACAAGAGATTTTGATTAAGATTAATTTTTGTTTCAGCTCCACAGAGGACACGTTTAAAGTCACATGAATGTGTATCACCGACTTTTAGGAAAGTTTTATAAAGATTAAAATAGATTCAGATGGGCTGATGAAGCCATGTGAAGTTTTTGCTTGATTGTGTTGGAAAGCCTGATATAATATAGACCATGCCAGTGACATCTGGTGGTCAGTTGGAGTCATAGCAGCTACAACCTTCCATAGGATTCATTCATTCAACTTTATCTTCCAACATATCACATTCAGTCTTCCAGCTGTGTTGTCTGTCTGATGATCCTCATGTCCAAATGGAATCTGAGTGGCTTATTTGTGGCGATACGTCCTTATTTACAGACACTTGCTGTGGTGTTGCATAAGTGACATCAAAGCTGCAACAGTAAAAATGTCTGTAAAATAAGGACCAACACCACAAAAAAAGTCACTTCGAGGGCACAGGGGGTCCGACTCATGTTTCGTAAAAAAACATTGGTGAAATGAAGGAGTTTGTGGCAAATAATGCCTTATTTAGAGGCTGCGTAGGGCTGCCTGCATCTCTTATATTGGACATAGGCTGATCTGGAGTGGATCTAAATATCTCCTGAAGGAATTCAAGTCACACCAAAACTGTCTGGGTGAGGAAATGAGCATATTTCATGCTAGAAAATAGGCCCAGATTGAAAAAACTGAACTTCCACTTTAAAGCGCTCCTATAAATAAAATGTATTATTATTATTGATAAAGCTTCATTGTGTTGATTGAAACAACAGTCAAACGTAATTTTACAGAGGTGGAGGTGCTTGTTGGTGAGGTGGAGCCTCACAAAAACATTTTACTGTAATTGGGCGTCACAGCCGAATCACAGATATAGGAAGGTCCGCTGAGTGGCAGCATGTTGTGTGGCGGCGAATGATGTGACGGAGGTATGTTCCAGACAGACCCCCGTCACATCATTCCCCACCACAACACCGTGCTTTGAGCAGAACATAGAACACCTTTTGGGCACGGTACAGCAGTCTAACACCCACCCACCCCTGATGAGTCCAAACACCACCGGTCTTTGAGGAGGCCGGCTCACTCCACACAGAGCGCGCTGAAGCAAACTACTGCAGATGCTCCGGGATCAGCACGGCGGGTCCATCTGGGCCCAGTTCATGGACAAAAGCGCTGCTAATCTAAATCTGCTTATTAGCCAGTAGACTTGTAGTCAAGACCGCCTAAACCGAGACCAAGACCAGAGCATCAAGACAAGACCAAGACAGACCAACTCAGGACCAAGACTGATTCAGCTGGAGACCAAGACTGAGACCAAGAGAAAACTTCTTTTTTTTTGCCATTTTTCATGAGTTGTTGAACCTAAGCAGCACTCTGTGCTCAGGTGCAAAAAAATTAGATTTTTGTATTGGTACTTGAAGGGGTGTATAAATTTGTATAAAAAACAGTACCTGCCTGGAAATTATAGATTACAAATCCTTTCAAGACTGCTCGGCCAGTTCGAGACATTGCAAGACCGAGAGACCCAAGACCAAAGACTGCCGAGACCGTGACAAGACCAAGACTGCGAAAAAGCGGTCTTGAGACCGGCTCAAGACCAAGACTGGTCTTGAGAACTACAAGTCTATTAGCCAGTCATCCTTTTGGACCAGGAAATCCTGATGATCCCTGAAAATGCGTTCCCTCCTTATTGTCCCATTTGCAAGATCTTCCAGCGGTGCTGCGTCCATGCGCAGAATCACGCACGAGCGACACCAGCATTGTTTACATCAATCCGTCTGATTGCCGCGCACATGGTCACAATCTAGTTTATGGTAAAAATATCACACCAATGATGATCGGAGAGAGGATGATTTTTGATGAAATGTTGATTTAAGTTTGTATTTTACTAATTTGGCAGGTCTTTATATCTCGCCGGTGCAGATTATATAACATTGCTGTTTTCAAATCTTTTTAAAAAGTCAATCTATAAAATTTGATATGAAAGGAAATAAAACGTTTGAGAATGTGATGCAGTGAAAGCCTGTGTGGGGATTGAACCCCAGCCAACTGATTATGAGTGACGTGCGTGAACCAGTCAGCCAAACAACTGCATGAAATCGTGCAGCCAGGATGCTTAATCAATTGTAGACAGAGTCACAGGACCACACGCTGCCACAGGAGGAATCATGATGCAGTGTGGTTTCAATTCCCCATCTCACCATCTGTGTCGCCAGTTTCCCCAGTCTCCAAAACCAGCGTACGCATGGGTCAGAGTTTGTGTGAGAGGCCGCTGACTCTCCTGTCAAGTTTGCTTTTTATAAATCACAACTTTTCAGGCCCCGTTTTGTGCGTACGCAACTTTTATAAATGAGACCCCAGGTTTTTTCAGGATCTGGCTCCGAACCAGCTCTCAAATCAGCTCAGTGGAAAAGGGGCCACAGAGGAATTTTAAAGGAACACTGGATTTAAAACCACCAAAGCTTCCTGTGTGATACCTGGAAACACTTACCTGCTGTCATAATTATTAGAGTTCAAATCAAACTTGTATGAAGGCTGAAAATCCAGAGGCCCTTCCTCAAAATCCTTCAGAAACTTTTTTCTGCACTTGTTCTTCTCGTGCAGCAACTTCTCTTTCTTCCTCATCATGATCAACTGAAAACAACACACACATCTGAAACTCGCTCATCCAGGCTGATCGGAGCAGGACGGGAGCTGAAAGAGTCCTGAGAGGATCAAACCTGGTCGTTGCTCCACAGCTCTGCGTAGTTTTGTCTGTTGATGCAGGCGAGGACAAAGGGTCTATCGATGTCATGGATCCGAAAGTTAAGATCTCCGAACCAGAACACCAACCTGGACATAAACGAAGAAAATGATTTAGCGAATTCAGAAGAATAAATGTGCAGCTGATGTCTTTCAGGAAGCCGGCATCTCTCACCTGTGGTCGGTTATTCTCGGAGCCTCCTTACAATTAAACTTCTGCCTGTCCACGATGTATTTAAACTCGTCCACTCTTTTAGCAACATAGTCCATATGAGCAGCCAAGTGGCAGTTGAGGAAACAGAGCGTGTGTCCATAGAAAGACAGACGGACGGACACACCGCCTTTGTTACCCTGACAACCAAACAGGACAGATCAGAAACGGTGAGTGTGTCGAAGCGCTCTGGTGTTCTTCTGTACCTGGGGACTAGGGGTACAAATAGTGGTTTTACACTACTTTTGTTTTTACCTTTATAGCAGTTTACCTGCCTTCTTTGATATCATTCTTTTCAGCACAACCTCACCAGTGTGATTTTAGTTATTTTTTCATTTTGACCCACTGTATTAACACAGTTGACCTAAAACCATTCAAAAAAACATAAAATCCGAGTAGAATTAGTAGTAGTAGGCTCAGATCCGACAGTCCGGGTCAGGCTCAGATCCGACCGGCCTCCACCTGTCAGCGCTGCTTCAGGGTAGAAATAGTTTGATGACGATGGATTTCTGATGTAGATTCTGTTGTTTGGTCAAATACGAACATTTTATAAATCACACGTGGATCCCGTCGTAAGATCATTTTTACGATCGGATGTGTGCTCATTTCCTTGATTGATAAATGGGGACCACTGACTTTTTTGCTCTTAAAATGGTGTCAAGCCCGGTTTAGCAGCAAATGTCACGTCACTCGACAGAGACCGATTGGAGTGTATGAATAATTTTGAGGACAACTGTATATATATTTTATACAAATATTTAAAATTGTTAAACACAACCCAAATCCATTTACTGTTTTAAAGCCATACTGGCCGCATTGCTGTAGTTTATGCAAATATAATCAAACATCACCTCATGGCATTTTGGTGCTACGCCAGCTCCGGTTGGTAGCTTATCAAGCTTTTTAATGTAAACACCTTTCTTCTTTTTAAATTATTATCAAAATTTTCATTTATTGTTAACACTGGCAACTCATTTTTGTCCTTTCATGTTTTTTTGTTGCTCTGTGAAACACTTTTGTGCTTTTTGATAAAGTGCTGTATAAATAACGAGTTGTCATGACATATAAGTCTTTTTTTTCCTAATTGATGACAGAAAGTAACAATTAACACTGACATAAGTATATGTGGCTAACTGGTGTGTTGAAAACAGACCGACATGACGAGCTTTGACAGTTTGGTGGGTAACCCTAAAACCAGATATACACTTTTCAAATTTCCTATCTTGTTTAACTTTTTTTTTAAAAATCTGGAAACAGGCTTTAATTTTTGATAGTAGAAATGGCTCAAAGCGGTTCATATAAGGGTCTCCAGATGCCGAATAATTCCACAAAAACTGATTCTAACCAAGGTTATGGGTCCTGCTGACATTGTGTGAGTGACAGCAACGGACTGGCCACTCCTCATTAAAGGAGCCCTATCATGAAAAATGGACTTTTAAGAGCTTTTCAGCATGTCAGTGTGTTATTTCCTTATCAAGAAATGATTTAAATCGTTATTTTTCTTCATTCATGCATATTTGAGTAATCTACATGAATATTTAAACCAAGCGCTACCTCCCTGCAAACGGCTGACTACCCACCGCGTTACGTATGAACGTGGCACCAATCACGAAAGTCCAAATGCGCACGCTCAGTATCGTAGCAAGACGCCCTCTGTTGAACAGAAACTCAGAGAATCCTATACACACTCTCTGAGGAAGAAACTAACACCTGCAGGAAGATTTCCTCAGAGACAAGCAGCCATCAGCTAACAGACGTTTGCTCCAGAGTTCAGGAGAATTTTCTTCCTTTTTTTTTTCTTTTTTTTTTAAGCTCTAGAGGACAGCAAGTTGGGGAAAATGCAGTTACGTTCAGCGTGGTTATGTTCAGCGTGGGAGTGTATTTGTTGTACTGGATGAACCGACTTGCCAGAAGTGGTTGGATTTTAACTTCAGGAGCAGGGAAAAAAAACTCAACTTTGTGTGTGAACTTCACTCCTGACAACTTCATGAATCTCTGGCAGTAAAGTGTTTTTTTTCTCTGGGATTACTTCTGAAACATGACGCAGTTCCTACTATAAAAACGCGCATGGACAGACAACAACACTGGTGAGTCAACACATCTCTCAGCTCAATTTTAACTGTTAGGCTATGATTTGTTCGCTAAATTACTTGCTTGTCAGGGGTCTCTGTGGTACTTCTGTGGTACTGCGTGTACTTCAAACTCCATATCAGACTCTGGGTCGAGCGCATACAGCTCCATAACAGGCTGGTCTGTTTTATCCCGTTGATCGGAGTCCGATTATCCATCAATGTTTACAAGATCCATGTGAGTGCTGCTTAGCTCAGCGCTAACTGTTAGCCTATGATTTGTTCGCTAAATTACTTGCTTGTCAGGGGTCTCTGTGGTACTTCTGTGGTACTGCGTATACTTCAAACTCCATATCAGACTCTGGGTCGAGCGCATACAGCTCCATAACAGGCTGGTCTGTTTTATCCCGTCGATCGGAGTAATTATCCATCAATGTTTACTACTAACATCCACATGGGAGCTGCCGGTGCTACAGACAATTCTGTGACCCTTCAGAATAAGTGTCTCTTCCGGGGCGACGTCATGAAATGGGCGTAAAACATGCTGCAATTGGTCGAGAGCTCCGCGGTTCAGTACAGTCAGCCATCTTACTTCCGTGTTGGAAATTAGATGCATCGAAAAACTAATATTTAACACCAAATTAGTTTCTATAGTAACGATGGGAACATATCTAGCTTATAAATGCCTATATTTGACTTTTGGAACATTTGAAAAGCATGATACAGCTCCTTTAAAGGTGAGACCTACAAGTTAAATTCCTCCCCGCCAGTAGGTGTCATACTCACATTAGCTTATTCAATTAGCATTGGCAATGTTACAGAACTGGCTAACTGTTTGTTAGCATCGGAAAATGTTTAACTCATTTGTCCAGGAGAAAAGTAGCAACCTCTGCAGGGCTTTGGAGCCCCTTTTCTTCCTTCACCCTCATCCTGCTTTGCTTTTTGTCTGCCTGAATTTGAGAAATGTAAGGCAAGGAAGATGCTATTTCCACACATAGTATTCAGGCTAGCAACTCTTGAGCTAATGCTAATGGCTCAGCGTCCTTTAGTGTAGATGCGTGGTAATCAGATGTAAATATTTATACTGGACACGTCAAAATTGATAATGATTGACATGCTATTATCTTTTTTAAGTAATACTTTCCTCTGCACCCCTCTATACAGTACGTTCTGTGGATGTTTGACTTTTGAAATATTGTTTTAATGGAAAAGTTGTAGCTATCACCTTTAACTTCTCTCTTATTTTGGCTACCCCATTAAAAAAAAATCCTGGCTATATCACACAGTATGTCCAACATGTTTGGAGTGCATATGTCACACTCTTCATGCCAGACCCTGCAGCTTAGGCAGAGGACGCAAGCTTCTTCATGTTAGGGGGATTTTAACAGAAAAACAATTTTTTGGAAAAAAAGAAGTGGAGGACATTGACGTTGGACTTACTTTTGTTTGCATGACACCATCACTCACTAGTGTCCTGAATAGTTGCCTTTCAGCCTATTGCTGCGTAAATTAAACACTTGTTCTTCAGAAAATTTGTTCTTAATAAGCCCCAAAAAAGAAAAAGACCAAAAAATACTATTTGACCTTAAATAAATTAAAAAAACCCTAACAAATAAAAGTTAAATAAAAGAAAAATCTATTAAAATGAATCATTGAATAATCAAAGAAAATACAAAACTTAAAAAATATTAAATGGGTTAAAAATTGAATAAAACAAAAAGATGATTAGACAATAAACAATTATATAAGAGATCATAAAAATGATAAAAAAACAAAACAAAACTTGAGTTAAAAAAATAACTGAATGACAAAAAAAGAAAAGAAAATTACAACTACTAAATAAAATAGTGTGTTTTACTCACCCAGCAACCACAGATGCCTGTCCGTGTGTACGTAGCCTGAACGTCTCTGATGAAAGGCTCATGCTCCAGTTTGGAGAACAAGAGCAGCAGCAGACCCTGCATTCTTATGGACGACATCTGAAACACACACACACACTTAACAACGCACAAATAAATGCACGCGTGTGACAACTGAAAGACCGATGAGTGCATCTTTTCATGATCTGAGAGCAGGACTCTGTTCTCACACTGACATTGCTCTGATGTCCGCACATTACCAGCTGCAGTAGGGCTGTCAAAATTGCTCCAAAATGACATTCAAATATTTGTTCTAAAATTAACACATGATTCAAATAAATTTGAATATCCATTTGAGCAATGTGCCAACAGGAGGACAAACTAATACAAGACATAACTACTTGTACAGACTAATCTGACGAGCGTTTTGTGTGTTGCGCCAGCTTGTGGCGCCGCCATTGCCTGAGGAACGAGTCCCAATTGCCTCATATCTGCCAACATGGAAAGCAGCATAAAATCTGGATTCACAACGTTTTTTTTTTTTTTTCTTCCCATCGGAGCTTTAATTTAAAATATTATTCATCTCCGGAAACTGGCTTTAATGACAAGCCACACTGGAACAACACGCACATCTCATGATTACTTATTAAAGTTGAAAAAATTTAACTCTTTCAAAGGTCGTTGCTTTTCTATTTTATCACATATTTGGCTTTTGGTATTGTGTAAGGACTGTACAGACCACGTAGCCTTCACATGTCCTGGAGATGAAACTAAAGGCTGCAGGACATCATCTTTGTGATCTGTTGTGTTTCTGACTGAACTGTTTTTATTTTCTGGTCCCAACGTCGCCCTGATCAGAGCAAATAACACTATATTCCACAATATCTCCCAGATTAGTCAGTAACTCGCAGCAACACCACAGCTGTCTCTGTTAGCATTAGCTAGCATGATGATGTTATGCTGTGCATCACTTTTGAGAGCATAGATACGTGAAATAAAGTGTCAGATTAATGAGTGTTCACTAGTGTTTACCGTGTTTTTGTTGTTGGGGATTAAATCCAGTGTTTTCTCCGCCGTAGGAGCAAGTTATTCCTCCTTTGCTCTGTGAGTGTCCGATATTCCTCCCAGATATCCACTTATGTCCCAAACAGCATCATCTTCATGAAATAAATGTCTGTGATCTTCTTATTCACTTATTACCGCATTAAAGTTTCCCTCTGCTGTTCCAACAACCAGGAATGTGACAGTCCTTCCAGATTTCCTCCATGTTGTTCAGAAAAAAGGCAGATTTTCATCCCCCCGATATTTCCCCCAGATTCCCCACACACACACACACACACACACACACACACACACACACACACACACACACACACACACACATCTCCCTAACGTGTGCGAGCAATTAAAGGTCCCAACAAATTACAATTAAATTAACGAACATTGAATGCTCCGTGCAGGCTGTAATAAACATGGAACAACTTGAAACAGTCGGCCTGTGATGAAACCAGTGTAGCAAATGTAGGCCTAATATAATAGGCTATTTTCCCCTCTGTTTGATGTTCGAATATTAATTTTCACATCCGAATCTCTGGTTATTTTATTAATGTTCGAATATATGTTCAAATTTAGAATATTCGTTGACAGCCCTAAGCTGCAGTGTGTGTGCACGTATGTGAGATAATCTGTACCTTGACATACTGCAGCGGTGTTAAGATGGATGTGAAGAACACACTCCACGAGTCCTCGAATATCATGTCTGACACAAATCTCACCGGCGCTGAGTACACTTCCTGCAAACTAAACACACGTCAGTCAGCTCAGTGTCCACTGATTTCAACGCATTACTGATGTCAGAATAGAAATGCCCTTTACCCAATGACGTAGATGTCTGCTTTTCCTGGTGAGTTGAGGTGTAGAAGTGAGTCCACATTCTCTGGAGGATCAATCGTGGCCACGTTCCACGTAGCCATGTGAAGCCTGCGAACAACATCCACTTGTAAAACCTTTGTGTTCAACCAGGGTGGAATAAAGGATAAATCTGAGTGGTGCCACCCAAAAAATAAACATTGAAATTCTAACAAATATTTAGTTAACTGAACCTTACTTGTGTAATAAACCTCAGATGTCCAAATGGAAGTGAATTTAGCATGTGATGTACTACTGTACAATGCTCTGCATCAACACTACTGTACCTTTAATGACTACAACGCAAACTTTATACAGCATAATCTCATCAATGCAGGATGAGATTATTTGTCTGTGTAAACTGTTTTACAAAGAGGATATAAAAGTCATAAATTCACCAGATGGAACAACTTTGCAAAGTGGCCAATAATGATAAAGATACACTGATGATCTTAGGGCTGAGCGATACACTGATATCATATCGGGATATAATATTTACATGAGAGAGAGATGATATTTACACATATCGTTATATCGCTGTATTAGTTGTGCAAATTCTTTTGCTTCATTTTTTTTTGTAATGGCCCGGCTGCACCTCGATACAAAAGGCTCACCTGATTATTTAATAAGGGTGGGAAAAAATATCGATACACTGAAATATCGCAATATTTTCATTTGCCAATACCATATCTATATTTAAAAATGCAGTATTTTACTAATGAAATCTCGCGAGATATCATAGTTTTGTTTTGAAATCTCATGAGATTTCACAAAATACCCCAAGATTTCATTACAGAATGATGAAATGTCGCGGTATTTTGTGAATTCTCATGAGATTTCGTTACAAAATGACAATATCTCGCGAGATTTCATTACAGAATGATGAATTCTCACAGTATTTCATAAAAATCTCAAGAGATTTCCTAGCAAAACCATGATATTTTGCGACATTTCATTAGTAGAACAGATTGATGCAGCTTTTTAAATATAGATATGGTATTAGCACATGAAAATACCACAATATTTCAGAGTATTGATATTCTTTCCCATCCCTATTATTGAAACTGTCTGGAAGACAATCCTCCCCAAGACTTTTAAAAAGAAATTATAAAAAACCAGCCAACTATCCTAAAATACTTCAATTTAACCAACATTTCAAACAGTCAGTTCCATCACTGCAGTGGAGAAATACTGTACCTTTAAGCTCAACATGTTTCAATACTAAAAAAAGAGGTGTTTGATATGAAATTAAACTGTCAGACAAATTAGGATAAAAAATACATATCGTATATCGTCATCTAAAATAAATATATCATAATATGATATTTGGTCCATATCGCCCAGCCATAATGTGTGTGTTTTGATTCACAGTTTTTCTTATTGTCCTTGGAACATAAATCTTTGTGAAATGATTAAACTCATTCAATGCAGGATCGTACTACGTAAACAAGTAAAAGCTTTAAAGAGACTAGAGGCAGGAATTGTGAAAGAATAAACAAGCATGTCCAGTTTTTAATACTAATGGATGATGAAGCGTTAAAAACCAAAAAGAACGAGCCCACCCACGTGTCTCTGTGCTGCCCTGAACAGGCTGTGTGCTGCAAAATGCGCTGCAATTCAGCGGCCGAATTTCCTGCAGATGTCAGTTGACGCTGTGTACACATTCCCGCCAGCTTTGATAAAGGAAGGAGACGGTTGCCGTGAATTCAAACCAAGCGGTAACCAGCCAAAAATGAAGCTATCCGGAAGAAGATAATATTTGTAGTTCTTTCTTCATCTAGGGGCTTCAAAACAGAGCAAATCCTTATAGACTCCCATGTTAAAAACGCCAACTTCACAGCAGAAATAAACGTGTTTCCAGCCTGGTTCAAAAAATCATTTTAGGTTTAATAGGTCAAGTTTACTTTCATGTCAACGGTGAGGGGGGTGAATTTTTTTTATAACTCATCTGTTTCTATGTTATTTCATCCTGAAATTACACGTAATTAAGGGTGTGTCCTTTTTATTGACAGGTGGCAGACCAGAAGTCGGCCTGCCGACCGGTGGCTCCTAGTTAGCTCCTGTTTGCTCTCAGTAAGGTCTCAATGTGTAGCAGTCGCACAACGGCGGTTTTTGTCAGCTAATAGCAAGTCTAAGTGTGTCTTACCTTTACTCCGCCGCGCATAACTGCCGCACACGAGAGCTTCCTGCTGAGCTAGACGTCTCTCGAGGCCATTTGCTCAGCAGATAGTCGCTGTGTGCGCCTGATTTTTGGTGAGTTTTCTGCCTCACGAGGCATTGAGGTAAGAAAAAATCAAACACGTTTGGTATATTTTGCCTCGCGAGGCGAAAAACTCACCGTGGGCGCTCAACAAAATGCATCTGCAGATTACATGATTTCAAGATGGCAGCTCATGGCGACATAGTTCGACATAGGACCGGGGTCCGTAGCTGCTGGTCTTGGTCCACTGGGGCCTGGGCCCTGTGACCGCGGGGGGCTCCAACTGGGGCCGCCCTCTGCCGCCCCTATTGAATTTATGCAACAAAATTTCACTGTTCAATTGCTATAGCTTTGGAAACATCAGCTGTCCCACATTTTTTAGATGAGCAGTGTTCAGGTTAAGTGGGCCCCCTGATCAGTTACAATGAGCCACTCAAATTTCAAAGCAAAACAAACAAATTTTTAATTTAATAAAAATTAATTAACGTTAATTTTGATTAATGCTGATGTACAATGTTGCCACAGAGCTCATACAATATAATATTACATTTGTAAAAAAAAATGTTAAGTGGTCAATGAATATGTATATAGCAATGCCTCAAATCCCACAGTCAGGACGCTGTGTAAAATTCAAATAAAAAATAAGTAATTATTTGTATACCTCATCAACCCATATCTAATTCTGAATAGAACATAAACAACATATCAGACGTTGAAACTAAGGCATTTTACCATTTTATGGACAGTACAAATTGATTGTGAATCTGATGGCAGCAACAAGTCTGTCAAAAGTTGGAACAGTTGCAACAAAAGGCTGCAAAAGTAACAGGAAAAAACTATTGGTTAATTAAAGGTTAGATAAATAATGCAAGGACAAAACTAACATGACAATTTTAGAACTCCAGTGTTCGTGATATAATGAACGACCCCAATAACAAACGAAGAGCAAAACCTGACGTCACAGTTCAATGGTACTCGTTCGTTTGTTCATTCATTAGTAAGTATTGATGAAATTAAAGGAGTTTTGCGCAGATAATTCCCTATATAGAGGCCCGCTCTGGCTGCCCCGCTTCCTCCCATTATGTGGACATACGCTGATCGCGAAAAAAATCTAAATATCTCACATAGGAGTCAGAGTGATACAAAAATGTTACTGGGGAGTTAGTGCACGTATAAACTCCTAGAAATAAGGTCCAGGTTGAAAAAAAAGAAACTTATCCTTTAAAGCACCCACGGAGCAGTTGATGGGGGTTAAGGACACTTTAAGCTTTCTTTTACTCTTACAAAGTACACTTTTAAGTATACTTAAAGTAATCTTCTAGTTATACTAGTAGTGTACTTTTACTAAAACTTCAAGCTCACTTTTACTTTTAGAAAGTAGACTTTAAAGTTGTACTTCCATGGTCATTTCATTAATATTTCTGTGTTCTCCATTATTATTGAATGCATTCTGCATCGTTTCTGTTTAAAAAAAAACCTTCTGGTTGCTTAGTATCCAGCTGTATTTGTATACTAGAAGAGAGGCTTGTGGTCCAACGGCAGACTTTTCCGGGTCCTTCTCATGAATTTCCGTCTGATTGGCTGCCTCCCATCAGTGTATGAAGGAAGCTCTGCCCTCCGCTCTTATTTTGTTACAGACAGGAAATAGAGCCGACAAACAAGTTTGTTCCGCCATGCTAACAAACAGTTAGCTAATTAGCTTCTCAACTCCGAAGCTACAGTCGTGCCGTCTTTACTTCTAGTGTGTAGTGGAGGGTTACCTGCCTTCCAATGGACAGATAGAAACCCCACGTGGGATACGCTATTTGCAATGTTACGTAGAAGTGCAAGGCTGTTCCCGATTCGCTCTTCTCTTCGTATTGTTTCTGTGATGAGGAAGCACAGCCGACTGGGGGAACGCAACGCTAGCAAGTCAGCATGTGTAAGTAAACAAGGGGAAACCCTCCGTATTTCAGAAGGAGCAAGTTAAACGGGTTTTCAGTGGAAGGAGGCCTTTAAAGTATGCTGAAAGGATACTTCTAGGTATACTACTGTTAGTTTACTCGTAATAAAACTTTGGCTTACTTTTACTCTTACAAAGTACACTTTTAAGTATACTAAAAGTATTCTTCTATGTATATTGTTAGTTTTCTAGCAGTAAACTTCTTGATGCCCTTTTAGTTAAAAAAAATAGTAGACCTAACCATTTAGGTTTGCTATGAGTTTACTGATAATACACTTATAGTCCACTGTTTAGTGTTTAAAAATACATTTTCAGATATACTGAAAATTGCCTTATTAAACTTCTACTCCACCTTTAATGCTGAGTAAAAAAAAATATTACAAAATTTAAGTCAAAAATAGATTCAGGTGTCTTATTTGATTCCACCAAATGGTCCAGTAACATTTAAACTGTATCAAAGAAACCAGTATGTTTGAAAATGTGCTATTAAAGTACTACTATTACAGTATATTGTTCAAGAGTTTAAACTTCTAGTATATTTATTAGTAAATGCCAAGTAAACTTTGTTAAGTATATTTCTGACAAGTACATAAATAGTAAACTGAAAGTGTATTGTCTTATTTAAAGTTTAAAATGAGTATACTTAAAGCATACTTGCATATACTACTTTTTGGTAAGGGTCCTGCCCACTTTACAGCGGCAGGATGAACTAAATTATTCTCTGTATTATCTTCCCCGCTGTCTTCATCTCGTATGTGATCTTCCTCTTCCTTTAGACACAGACAGACAGAAAACTTATCTTCATTCTGATCTACCTGCTCTGACTTGTTTGTTTACATGCGACTCGCAGCAAGTGTAGTGGGGCCCTTTTAGGAGGTTCAGCACCAACGACCGTTGTCATCGCAGACTCTCCACATTGGCGCGGCTCTGTACTGATCCAAAGTCGGGCAGCCCTTTGGGAGGGCCCTTCCGGGCAGCTCGAGGCTCTTTGGCTGGTTGTCGGAAAGAGGCTCAGAAACTCTTTCAGCATCTAAACTGTGTACCAAACCCGAAACACTTCAGCAAATACGCACTCTCAATCCCCGCAGCATGCTGCACGTGCCTCACACTTTTATCACCAAAACAGCTGTTAGTGTGTCTGAAACCACGTCAATGATGAAGTTTGTTTCCCACAGCTGCCATCTGTTTAATGGAGAGATAGAAGGCTGAGTGGATCTCAGACCTTTTTACCTGCCAGCGGATCTGATATTGTGGATAATCCGTGTAAAGTGTGCAAATAATCCAACCTGAAGCTGTCTTCGTCGCGGGGCTCCTCTCTCAGACTGGGCTGAGACTGATGGGGCTCAGACTGCTCCCCAGTCTCCTCCATCATCTCCACACCTGTATGTGAACAGTCCCAGTAGCCTATGAGCAGATAACAGTCTCCACGACCACACGGTGTCTTGCGGTATTCAGCTCCAATCTACTCTTTTTATTGGACCCAAACATATGAACAAGATTTTAAAAAATAAATTAAAAAAACCAAAAAACACGAGTGAGTGTTCAATCGCCAACTATACCTGGTAAGTTTGTGTACTCGTTGCTGCTTGCACCGGCTGACAGTCTGCTCTACGGTAACCCGGACGTCCCGGTTTCCGGGTGTAGTATCTTGATGCTCCGCATCAGTAAGAGGTCTACCTGCTCATTTGCGGTGGGGCATTCCAGTTTTTCATGTTTAGAAGTTCTTGGGTATAAATAATGTGCTCGGCACAGTGTGGCAGGTTTTTCAGACTAGTCTAGATTGGAACTGTAGCACAAAAAAGTAGCCTAATTTGAAGATAAAATATTAATTAAGTTCCTTCAGACATACAGTAGCTCTGATATATAGCCTATATATATATATATATATATATATATTTTTTGCAGTACAGTTCTTTCTTTCTTTCTTTCTTTCTTTCTTTCTTTCTTTCTTTCTTTCTTTCTTTCTTTCTTTCTCATAGCCTACACAACGTGACAACCGCTTGTCTCAACCCGCAGTCTTGGCAATGATGGATGCAAAGAGCGCTTCCCCACACCTGTTTCTGGGAGAAATGTCACATTCTGATGAAGGTCTTGTTGGACCGAAAGCTGAGAATAAAGTGTGCGTAAACATTCACATTGTACACAATGTGAGAAACACAATTCATTTACTGCTTTCATTTCTCTTTGGAGCGATTGTTTCACTTTTTATTTTACTCTGTCTTGTTTCAGAGGATCGTCAAAACAATACCATGGTCTTAAACTTTGCAAGCGAGCTTTAGCCTAAATGTTTGTTTGTTTGCTTTTTCCAAGTGAATGTTACCTGAACTTGGAAGAGTGAACTAAAAAAAAAAGATGTTTTGGCTTCAAAATCTGTGGTAATTCATTCTTTGTTTGTTTCTCTCCATCACTCCGAAGTCAGCGATCTCTGGTTGAATGAGCCATGTCCGCCTCCGTTGCGGATGAATGGACACGAACAGGTGATTTACTGTATAACATGAGGTTTATAAACAGCTGGTTACATTTGACTGGCCACCAGACGCCTAATAAATTGCCTTACGGATCCTTATGTTGGGCTACTTACAAATTTCATTCATTGGATGGATTACTACAGCCACAAATGATTATTAAATCAGGGAATGAAAATGAAGGTGAAGGTGTTCGGAACACAGTTACAAATAACATCACACGTTTTCCAACACATTTTCCCTTCGGTGATAATATCTGCGACCACAAACAAGGACTTAACACAGATTTCAGGACATTTATTCCAAAGTCGTGAACTGGCAAAATATGATCAAATAAAGCACATTTCCTAGACTTCAGACCATCTGGCTCTAAGCAGAAACTTAAATGGTCATGTGAGAAAGGAGTTACAGTAATAAAAACAAAACAATATCTCTCTGTGCCACCGCAACAGATTTAAAGTAAGTTTTATTTCTATAGCGCCTTTCACAGACAGGGGAACTTCACAAGGTGCTGTGGAAAGGAAATAATTAAAATACAAAATAGAAAATAAAACAAATAAGTTAATTAAATTAAGTTTTTATATGGTATAAAAGTCTCCTCTAAAGAGGAGAAAAGCTTTTTTATTTGGAAAAAATACATTTTGCATGGTGAAGATACTTTGGCCCACCTTCAGTTGGTATCGAAAAACTTAGGCACAGACCAAACTTTTAGTGGCTGACCCCTGTTGAATATATGAGAATAAAATATGTTTTTTGCTTGAAAACCAAACTTACTGAATTTCCTTACACAATTCGTTTGACTTTCTGTTATTAGCAGTGATTATAAAAAGGATTAAAGTCGCAGATCTTTCTTTAAATGGTTTAAGAGGAACGCTACAAAACGCATTTCGTTCTAGACACACAACCTTAACCAAGCTAACTTTCCCCTGAGTGCTGCAACAAGCTGGACGGTCCCAGTATGAGCTGTGACATGGAAAAAATAGCTTACTGGAATGTGATGACAATATGTAAAACCAGTTGCCCTTCATATTCATTCCCAATAAACCTGAAAAACACGTGAGCAGGAACTGTGATGTAGAAAAACTAGCCTATACTTTTGTGACTTCCAGATTAGACTACTGTAATTCCTAATCACTGTTCTGTAAAAAACTCTCATCAATTTGTGTTTCTATTTTTATTTCTCAGCAGGTATCCCTGCCTTAGAGTTATGGTGGTTGTTGACCACTCTCTCCATCCACATCCTGGCAGATGGCCTTCCTGTTAAAAGGGAGTTTTTCTCTGCTGCCACGTCTTGCTGCTCAGGATGGAGGGCTGAATCAAAGATGGTGGTTATTTTTATGAGCTGGTTTATATGAAAAGGTTTTGATAAAATGGAGTAATGTGGCTCAAATAATGATTTTGTTTTAATTGGATTACTACAATAGACAATCTTCGTAATTTATGTGTACGTGGGTGGTTGACAAATAACATAATTCTGACTGTCCGTATGTCATGGAGTGATAAAAGTGCATATTTTTAAAGAACACATATATTAATGTTGTTTCTCTGACAAGTTAAAGTACAATACTACTAAATGTTTTGTTGTGGTTTTAAGAATTTTGATCCAAACATCAAAAATGTCATATGGTGTGACTGTCCGGCAAATGTGTGCCCTCAGAAATAAGAGCATAAATTCCAAATATTCATAAATATTTTATAGTTCTCTGGTGCATATAAAATGATAATGTGTTATCATTACCAACATAAACTGTTGATGTCTATGCACAATGTCAAAAAGAGTTATGACCAAATACTTTTTGTCCGCAAAATGGTCATCATATGGTGTGACACCCTAATGTGTATTTTGAACAGGCAATAATTTGGACATATTAATGATGAAGAGGATCACACCTGACCAGGAAGTCAGAGTAACATTTCTAGAATGACTTACAAAGTCATGACATGAGTTTTACACATTTGATTTAAAGTTGAAAAGCTATGAATCGGACATCACTAACAGTGGTCAGTGGTTTTTGTCTTATGGTGTGACATCATTTGCTTAAAAAATAAATATTTCTCACAGATTTTACATATTAATTCTTAAAACTTAATGCTGCCATGTGGCTAATTACATGGTAACTCTTGACTAGCTGTTTTTAGTTTGCTAATATATTAGCTTGACTGATCAGAATATCTTATGGTGTGACAGATGTGTCAAATGGTGTGACCGGGAAAACCAGTCACACTATATGATATTCACTTTGCTTTATATTAATATTTATGTAAAAGCTCTGATTGAAAGATAATATCTATATGATAAATCATCCACTTTTCAATTTTTTTGTTCAGTCCAACCATATTTTACAGCAGGAGTGCTTAACTTGAGTCCTTGGGAGCTACTATCCTGCTCCTAACTTTTAGAGCATTCCTTCTCCAACCCACCTGAATCAAATAAATGGCTGTTTATCAGACCTCTGCAGAGCTGACTGACATGCACGGGGGTTTTTAACCATGTGATTACAAAACCCCCACATGGTTCAAGCATGCGCAAACACCATGTGTCACAGAAACCATCAGAATGACTGTTTACAAGCTTATTTTTCACTACTGATCCATTTGTGAAAAGGTTTAAACCACACTCTTGAGTGGATTAAAAATTATTTTTGATCGAGGCCAATCGGATCACTTGACATGTTTACATGACACATTTTTATTCTGATCGGCATTTGGCGAGTTGATTGATTTAAAAGTCTTCATGTAAACTCATTGAGTTACTGTAGTGTGTATATTGAACCATTAGGGTTATGTCAATGCTTTTTTTTTTTTTTTTTTTTTTTTTTTTATTTTTTTTTTTATTATTTTTTTTTTTTTTATTTTTTTTTTTTTTTTTTTTTTTTTTTTTTTTTTTTATTCCCCCCCCCCTTTTTTTTTTTTTTTTTTTTTTTTTATTTTTTTCCTTTTTTTTTTTTTAAAATTTTTATTTAATTATTTCTCTTTAATAATTTATAAACCAATATTACTTTATCTATATTTGAAATGTTTGATCGGTTTTCATAATGGTTTGTGTGATAAATGCATCAAAAAACCCTTTATCATCGATATATTGTGGTGCAGTGCTGTTCATCATATGGTGTGACACTTATGTCATTTAGTGTGACGTTGACAAATGTGAGTGAAAACACCTTTGTTAGTAGTAATTCATGAAAATATCAATAGAACACAAGAAAAATGTCAGCAAGAGTCACAAGCAATTTCATACAGATCTTATAATGTTTAAGAGAATTATATTAAAGCATCTTGATAAATTGAGCAGCAATGTCCTTCTTTACAAGATGATTTAGAGAAATAAACCGAAATATGCCAAATTTTCACAATGAAATGTGAAATATCAAAGTAGCCCTGATTAAAATGTGTGATAAAGGTAATAAGAAAGAAAATAATTACCCAATTTTCACTTTAAATGATATATCTTTCATGTCACACCATATGACAATTTGAGGCACTCGAGCAGCAAAACGGTGAAAAAAAAATGCTTATTTCAATACAAAATCTAAAAGAACACATATATATTTGGATAATTAAGACTTAGAATGATACAAAAAAACAAATTTTCAGAAATAATAACTAAGTTTTTTAAAAAACGAAAAAATTTGGGCTTATATGTCAACCACCCACGTATCTCGTGCATGCTCACAACTGCCCATGACTGTCATAAAGCTTTGTAAGTCTATTAAAATAGAAAAGAGACGGGTCTTTACGGAGTTAATTACAGTGATCCCGAACACTTTTTGTATTTTTGACTGCTTTAGTTGACGAGAAATGAACTCTTTTAGAAGATGAATAAGTTTTTACTGGTTTCCTGTGGGGAAACACCAGTCATCGGCCTGGATTTGTGCAGTCACCGTGTTAAACTGGACACATTCAAGTACCCCCGCATGCGGCTTGCAGGAGTTGGATATTAGGCGGCGTTGGACATCCGATGGGCGTGGACAGTTAGTGAGGTTCGGGTTAGGGCTTAGGGATATGGGGAAAGGTTATAATAACGGCTTAAAACGGTAATGTGGGCAGAGTCTGACGTCCGACCCCGCCTAATGTCTGACTCCGCCTCGTCCTCCAAGCCGCAGACGGGACCTTCTCGACACATTGGCTGCAGCACCTGCTCTGCAGCCTCTTGCTGGCGTCTCACAAAGACACGGAATATACTAATAATCTTTTTGTGGGAATAAGGACGACGACGAGAGACAACAGCTCCGGTAAGAGGCAACACAGAGTCAGTCGCCAGGAAATTATCAAGGTAATAGCACCGGTGTTCTGTCAGTTTAACATACAATGTCAGATCGGAATAATAAGCTCGTGTTTAACTGTGGCAGGCAAGCTAGCTGTACCGTCCGTTTTGTGTTCTGAAGCACTAGAAAAGAAAAGAAGGAAGAAAAGAAAAGAAAAACCTTTAAACGCGCACCAGACTGCTAACGGGGAACTTTTAGCCACTGTCGGCGGACATTTCCATCTTTATTTTTTTATAAAGGGTTGCGTTTATCAACAAAATGGGTCAGTTACAGTAAACGTGGTTGGCGCCGTGCTTACTTTAATTCCCCAGCAATCAATTCGGTTGCGCCTCCTACTCGTGCCGTTGTCTGTTCTCATCCCCATGTGACAGCACAAATCCAGGCCGATCGCTGGTGTTTCTTCATGGGGAACCAGTAAAAAATTATTCCCCGTCTAGGAGAGTTCTCCCCTCGTCGTTTAAAGCAGTCAGGAATGCAAGAAGAGTCCAGCATTGTTGTAATTAACCCCGTAAACACCAGTCTCTATTCTATTTCAATGGACTTCCAAAGCTTTCTGGCCTTTGATGGCAGTTGCAAGCATGCACGAGCGACATATGCATAAATTACAAAAAGGGTCCATGAGTTAGGTTAAATTGGACTGTATAAGCACTTTGAGATTATTTTCTTGTGAATTGATGTTACACAATTAAATCTGAACTGAAATAAATGAGATGTTTCTGAAGTTCAGGCCCTGCATAGACTGGTGACCTGTCCAGGGTGCACCCGCCTCCCTCCTGCTGATTGCTGGGTTAATTGCTTAATTTGTGAAGTCGGGGGTCCCAGAATGCAAAGGGGGGTGGTACCGGCAACTCAAAAGAGTGAGTCGAAGTGACGGAAAACACCCATCCTTGCACACACACACACACACACACACACACACACACGTTTGTTTTTATATCCCCGTGGGGTATATCCATTGACATAATGCATTCCCTAGTCCCTTACCCTAAACCTAACGCCCATAACTGATTGCCTAAACCTAACCCTTGTCCTAATCCTAACCAAAACCTAATTGTAACTTAATCTCTAAAACCTAATCTTGACCCTCAAAACGGGGTTTATGCCCGTGGAGACCAGGAAAATGTCCCCACGAGGGCAAGACGTCCCCACGGTGATGGTAATAATCCAGAACGTGGTCCCCACAATGTTGCGAAAATGCCCCCCCTCACACACACACACACACACACAGGGACAACAAAATTTTTTAACCCCACTTCGGCATCAGTGCCCAGTTATGTGTTTTTCCACTCAACACAACATAAAAGTAAATAACGACTGTTAAACTTTTGTCACTATAGACATGTTATACATGTTTAGAAAGCTTAGATTCTCCACAATTCAACCACTAAATTCATTTTATGAACACAACACGAGCATCAAAGCATAATTAATAAAGATATGGCAGCATGGGGAAACAAATTGCAGCTGCGTCGACCTACCTTTGGAGAAGTCCCACCTGCGGCATGCAAAACAAGGCATGGTCAGATATTAGGCGGGTCGGACGTCAGACTCCGCCGACATTACCATTTTGAGTTGTTTATTCTAACCCTTCCCCCTATCCCTAAGCCCTAACCCAACCTCACTATCTGGCCCTGCCCATCGAATGTCCAGCGCCACCTAATATCCGACTCCTGAAAGACGTAGGAAGGGGTATTGAAGTGGTCCTGAAGCCATATTATAAGTCCAATCTTCAAATGCTTATATTCCTTCATGAGGGTCTACCGACTAAATAATAAACCATATTTTTCATTAAAAGTATTCCATATGGTGAAAGAAGCCATATAATGTATATTTTCCACAGTCTTGAAAAATCCCAAGTATACCCAACTGCAGCCACAGACCCGGAGGCTTGTCGCAAAGTTGGGCGTGGTTTGAAGTGAAAATGGCTGTAGTTTGTAGCGATGTGGGCAGGTTGGCGTTAGGGTTAGAGGAGGGGTTAGGGTTAGGTTCCTCTCACCCTGCGTACACACCAAATGCGATTTGGGTGTCAAAATCGCGCCTGACACCCAAAGTTGGATGCTGGGTCTCTAAAAAGTCAGATGCTTGATTCTCAGGGTCTTGATGCCCCCAACGAGCGTCAAGGAATGTCCAGCCAAGGTGCGCTTGACATGCATCGGGAGATGCCTCTCCTCTTTTTGTCCTGTCACCGATCTGTTTGCACAATGACAGATCCAGGAGAGAGAAGAGCTCGGCTTTATGTGATAAACAAAGCTAGGGAACGTCATCGTCGGGCGTCTCTGCTCTGTGTCTGGTTCACCAGATGATTCCAGGTGTTCTGAGTGTGATGAGTTTCACCGTTTACTCCAGGAGCTGCGCGCTGGCAAGCGGCGCTTTCAGCTGTCTGATCCGGTGTAACCCAAGCACATCTGGTACCTACACCGGCCCAGTTTAACAACCCGCTGTCCCGATAAGCCCAGTACATCCCATCGGCACAGCAGGTCATCAAACCGTCGTTCAGAAACCGGGACTGGACGCAGATCACAGTTTATCCTCCCCTGTCTTCAGAGAGAGGGAGGTTCCCCTGGTTCTTCTTGGTTATTCCCATCCTGTCAGAAAATGTGTGTCTGTGTCATGACATTGAGTCACTCTGATTGGTTGATGCCCCGCATCAAGACGCCAAAGTTTAGATTTTCCAACTCTGGCGTCTGTCGCAACGCTCAAAATCTCAAAACTCGATCCGCGAAATGTGTCTAAATGGGCCGCGCATACTGTAACGCGCTGCAGGGTTTTTGACGCCTCCTCGATGAGCGTCGGCCATTGACTTTACATGTAAACTTGACGCCCTCAACGCCCAAATTGCGTTTGGTGTGTATGCACAGTCATTCGTACGATGGGCATGGTTTGTAGTGGCTCCAGCTGCAAGCTAGGTGCTACTCAAAAATCCGCTCATCCAAGCTAATGCAACACGTTTTATTTTGGCAGCGTAGCCATGCTGTTGGGGTGTGTTTGTTTTCCCCACCTGCCTTCCTTCAAAACAGAAGTTCCCATCAAATTCTGTTTAGAATTGACTCATGGATCGCATTTGATGCCTTTTAAACTCGTTCTTCTATTGATCAGACCCACATGGGTCTTTGATTTAGTAGCCAATGAAATTAGCTTTCTAATAAGGGTAAGTATGGCCAGTTTAGATAAAATAGAGCGCCCTGTGAATTTGCGTAGCTCTTAGGAGCTTCTGTTTCCTGTTGCCGAAAACTCACCCTAGAATGGATCTGCGTTATACAAACACAAGAACAGATCATTCTAAACATGAAAGAAACATTAATTTTTTTTATTTAGGTGATATTTATGTATATATATAAATATTGACACAGGGGGTGGCGGATCCAGTAAAATAAGTTCAGGATCCAAAGTCGGAGGTGCTGAACAGGTTCCAGCTAGATCCGGTTTAAGATTCCTCTCTTGAGTCTTACCAGAAACAGAAAGTGAAAACATCTGCTCCATCACATACAGCTGACTCTTTGAACCCAGTGAAACCTGAAAAACTGAATTATCTTGGGCTGACATTTTCTGCCCTGAAATAAAAATGACTTTCTTTTTTTAAAATGAGCATTTTCCTCCCAACTTCTGCCTCATTCAGGGTTGCTGCTCACTGATCTTCAGGCCATCAGACAGCTGTGTTTCAGACTGTGAAACTCTTCATTCATGCTAAATGTTTTGTGTTTGTCAGGTTGGAGGCAGAGTGTGAGAGGTGGACCTTTACCAGAGAACACAGCTGCAAACACAACCACACTGATAATGCGCACACAGTGATCCTTTGTATTTATTCAAACATTTAACAGCTACCAACACAGAGGAAGAGATAGCAGCCACATGTGAACTAGCAGCTGTACAGTCAGAGGTGTGTGTGATGTCCTCCATATTCATAGATGGTCAGTATAGATCAGGACGCAGAGTTGGTCAGGATGGAAACATGCACTGGTTTCAACAACCGGAACATCCAATGTACTCCACTGTACAAAGATTTGGTACCAACAGATTCTTTATAGAAAAGTCCTCTTTTCTGATGTAACACGGTTCAAAAGTTTGTCTCCACAGACTGTTTGCTTCTGTGATGAGCTGAGCTGATCCTGGCTGGTCTAAGGTCAGAGTTCATCAGGAAACTGATCTGTGAAGAGTCCCACAGCAGAGATTTTCCTGGTTCCAGTAGACAGCTCTCAGATCAGTTTATTTGATACTGTCCAGCAGGAAAAGGAGAAAAAATTTCCTTAAAAAAAAAAAAATTCTATTTTTCTTTCTGTCATCCGTTGTTTGAAGAGATCTACCTGCGTCTGTATCTTTGCAGCGTAGCTGGATGTAGAGACACGAGGATCTGAGGTTTGATGCTGCACTTTGCTACAAATCCTGAGAAAAACAACCACCATGAGCCTACCTTCTTTTTTATGTTTTAAAAAGTTGGCAAATCTTAAAAAACATACAAACACTCACAGTACCAAGATACTGATGCAGGCAAACAATACAAGTCAAGACTGTAGAACACTGAGCATTTCTCTCTGCAGCCACCAGGGGGCAGCAATGCAACACAAATCACTCTGACATCAACATGAGAGGAAACCTGTGATTTGGCATAAAAACGCTGCTGATCCCAGTTCAGTTTACATTTGGACTTTTTTTCCAGTTTACCTCACGGAAGTGTCTTTAGCCTGTTGCTTTTCTTTTTTTTTTTAAACTTGATGCTACAAAGTTGAGAAACGGATAAAGAAAAATGTGAAGTCAAAACCAAAATACCAATGAATCCTACACTTCATGTTTGTGAAATATCTGCTAAATAGAAAAATAGATGATTTAAAAACAAATTTAAACATAGAAAAATATTTATAATCAAATGATATATGTACACAATCAGTGGTCATGTGACCAGTGTGTTGTTGATCAGCACAGACTTTGTCACTGATGGTTAATATAGTACAAACACCAACTACAAAACAGTTGGGGGCTCTGTGTAAAATGAAAAAACAAACAAATAAACCTGAATGTGCTCTTTTAAAGCCACATTTAATCCACAACAGGGCAAAGAAAGCAAAATTCTCAAGTGACACATTTAACTGATTTAAAATATGAGCTCATCTCGAATCTGATGCAGCAGCACGTCTCAGAAAAGTTAGGATGAAGCAGCAAAAGATGGTGCATCTTAGAGAAGCTGAGTCTCTGAAGTAAAGATGGACAGAGATGCAAAAATCTGGAAAGAAAACTGCACCTGAATATTATGAATTCATTTGAGAAATTTGTTTCTGAATGTGAAACTAAGTAGACTTTAATTCTTCCATTACTAACATATTTAGAGTCTGGAGACATCTCTGTGGAGATCAGTCATGGATGCTGATGTGATCTTGGGGTCCTCAGGCAGCGTTGCATTGAAAGCAGATATGATTTTCTACTGGAAATCACTGCATGGACTCAGGAGGATTTCCAAAAATCACTGAAATCCACAAATGCAGGTTAAAGCTCTGTCGTGCACAGAGGAAGCCAGATGTGAAGAGTATCCAGAACTGAACTTACAGCTGTCAGATCTGAGGAGACCCCATAAATGCTAAAATGCATACACGGGTTTTTAGGGCAATATTTGCTCACATCCAAGGGACGGATTTGCATCAGCAAGATGATGTAAAATCACATTCTGACTTCGTAAATGAGACAAGGTGCTGAATTGTAATGCAGAACTTTCACTAACTGAATGTAATTGAAGCACCATGAAGCACAAAATACCACAAAGAAGACCGAGGGTCTCATGTACAAAGGGTTCGTACACATGTATGATCATTGTCATGGCAAAGTTAAGTTTTTATTTTTATTTTATTTGGGTATTTTGAAGGTTGGCAGGCAGGAATGTTCTTAGATTGTGAAGCACTTTGAGTTTCAACTTGCTTGAAAAGCGCTTTATAAAAAATGTATTGATTGATTGATGTACTACTGTAAGTGTGAAATGATCGTGGAAATGTGCAGTGCCCCACGTCAGCTTCATGCCTGGGGTATGAATGTTTCCACAGCTGTTGATCCTTTGGCAACATTTAGAGGTGATGCTGGGAAACTGATAAATAATGTGAAGATAATCAAGCCAGAGTGAGTGATGTGATCATCAGAGACATACAAACACACATCCCTGATGAACAATTAACACACCTGTGTCACATGAGTGGACCTTCAGTCGTCCTCAAAATTACACATACCCTCCAATTAAAGACGGAAAAATATCAGCTGTCAGTAAAATAAGTTCAAATTGACAAAAGTAATAATAAATAAAAATTAGATGAAAATCATGACATTGGTTTTGAATTGTGGTTCAAAAGAAATATTAAACACACACACACACAAAACAAGTCAACAAGCATGATGGGGCTCTGAAGCTAAAATTTTGTTGAGCAACACTTTGAGGCAATCACTGCAATCAGGTTTTTTTTTCTAATGTTCAAAAAGACTTTTACACCTGTTGACAGGTATGTTGGTCCACTGTTAATGGGAAAGGAGCGCTCATGTGTCTAGGACAGTTTTTTTTTCCAATTAATATTATCAACCACTATTCTAAAGTTATATTTTATTTCACTTAATCATAATTTTGTACTTTTTATTATTATTATTATTAGTTTGTTTAGTTTCTTGTTATTTAAATTCCAATTGTGAGTTTAGCCTTTTTAAATTGGAGGGAATGAATAATTTTGAGGACGACTAAAAGCACAAAGTGGTGCAAAAATACGGTCAACACCATGGCAGCTTTAGTGGTGTTCAAGGGGCAAACTCTGTGAGAAGGTCCGACTGGGACTTGGAGGACGAGGCGGAGTCAGATATTAGGCAGGGTCGGTCGTCTGGCTCCGCCCACCCTGCCATTCTCACCAAAAGGCAGGAATTGGTCATTTGCAATATATAGAAAGAACCAATCAGTACCTTTATGTATCATCTCTGTCCCTCCCCATCCCCCCATACACCACTCTGTGAACCGCTCACTGTAGACAAACATAGCTAACGGACTGCTAACTGCTGCTACGCCAAAAAACTCCAAAACAAAACAAAACAAAACAACAGATAAGGATTAAGTCTTGGAGGTGTTGACATTTGCCGTGTGGACTTTTTACACCGCAGAAGGAGTTGGAGGTGAGTGAATTAAGGCTTTTAGAAACGTGGTTCTTCAGCTGTTTACTAGCAAGCTAACGAGCTATCCACTCGGCTGTTATCGTTAACCTGCTCGTAAAACATCAGCACACACGTCCCTGCGCTCTGAAAGCGTGGTTTCCGGTGGTATGTTTTTTTAAAATGTTGCTTGCTCGAACCGTTTTTCCAACATTGCCAACCCTAGCTTTAAGCTTTAAATGCCATTGATCTGCTGGCTTTTTTAAATTAAGAAATATCCATAAGGTACTTTGCATTGACCATCTATGGAAGACTGTGGGTGTGCAGGGGGCGGGATATGAGCCAAATTCACCTACGCAAACTTACGGGAAGGGTGTGATTTATAAAGCGGAAATTGCTTGAACCTATGTGTATGAACGGTTTTATAAATCTGAATATTTTTTTGCGTCGCAAATTTTGGGTTTTGGCCATACGTACACTTTTAGTAAAGATCCCACACACAGTTTTATAAATGAGACCCCAGGACTGTAGAGCAGCTAGAATCCTGCATCAGACCGGAATAGGACAACATTCTTCTCCTTAAACTCCAGCAGCTGGTCTCCTCACTTCCCAAATGTTTAACAGTTGTTGAATGAACAGGGGATGCTACATAATGGTAAACATGGGCCTCAACTACTGTTGCTGCCATTAAATTCAAGGTAAGCTCATATTTATCACCAAGTTAAATGTTAAAAGTTTCAACATTTGATTCATTTTATATGTTCTGTAAAGAATGAAATATTACTTTATGAGATTTACAGAGTATTCTGCTTATTTATCCATTTTACACAGCATCCCAACTGTTTTGGACCTGTAGTTGTACAGTATAACCTCCCTAACTGAACGTAGAAATTTATATAATGACAATGTTGGTAATCTAGATGTCTTTGTCATCATCCAATTGGCTCTGGAGAACATGTGATGCAGAAGGAAAAGGTGGAGTTGGGTGGGAGCCAACAGAGACGTCACCAAACCGAACATTTGTCCATCGGGTTCATCGGGGTACCCTTCGGACAGTGGAACACTCGGGCAAATTCATCAAACTGGGAAACACTGCCAATCACTCTGCCGGGAAGCAGGAACAGAAAAGCTCAGTCATGTGGAAGTTAAACAAAAATCAGCATATGTGTGATTGAGTGGATGTGTGTGTTTACCTGTAGTGTTCTGGTGCATGTTTGTCAGTGAGCAGCTGCAGATAGATCGACTGAGATCTTCTCTTCATGCACCAGTTCTGAAAAGACAACATTCCCATCACAATGATGGACGGTAATAGGAAACAGCTCAACTGAATTTTTCTCAGTTTTATTTCTATTTTTTTGCAGATGTAAAGAAAGCTGCTTTATTTTCGGGAGTAACATCATGTCCTTTGGGTATTTTTCTCAACTGATAGCTCAGAACAACAAAATGTGATATTTAATCTAATCTTTACAATACACGTGATCAGAAGTCACTTTAAAGCCTGACCCAAGAAATAATGTTTAAAAACTGGGTTCTTGCAGGTTTTTGAATATAAAATGTTTTAATGACCTTTTAAGTTCTTTATGAATTCTATTTAAGACCTCTGACAAAAACTGCATGTTGATCAAAAAATTGGGGAGTAGGAATGTAATGATTACAGGAAAAATGGTTAACCGTGATCAAATTCTCAACGATTACTTATACCGTTTCAAATTTTAATTATCGTCAAAACTGTGATTGATAACTGCACTTTGAAAAACTCACAGTGATGGTGCTCATTGCCTGGAAAAGCAGCAGCAGTCCCAGTTTGCAAGGTTTAAGTTATGAAAACATGGTGGAAGGCAGCAAAGGCACCTACCCTGAACAGTGCTCTGGAGATTTCCCCCCATTATAAACGACTACGTAGACATCTAGACTAGGGCTGGGACGATTCGTCGACGTAATCGATTACGTCGACGCAAAATATGCGTACCGATGCGTCATCAGACCAAAACAAAGATGGCGGCGCCATGCGACTTCAGACTAAAACAAAGATGGCGGCGCGATCTCCGCGAGTGGCTATTACAAGTTTCCATAGTGTAAGGCAGTGAAGGCCCACACTCGTTTATCGAAGGTATAACTATATATTAGGGATGGCGAATCCGAAGCCTAATGAGACATGAGACACTTCCGTGAGATGGACGCCATGTCTTCAGACACGTCAGGCCTGTTTGAGACGGTCAGCATGAAGCATGAGCTCCATCTGCTGGCCGCGGGTGGTACTGCAGCTGATGCCGGGAGCTGTCTCGTCTCTGACTGAATATAATTAAAGTCACGTTCTCGACCTTATGTTCGCGTTTCATCTGTTGGTAATAGTATTGTGTCGTCACTTCTGGGATAAATAAAGAATTTTTAATTTCATTTCCAAGTGATTGGCACCCGTGTTAAGCATTAACAGAATGAAGATGCACTTTTTCTGGAAGCTAGACCCATGTTCAATATAGATGTTCAACTCTGAATGTTTATTTATCTTCATTATCTTTTGTTGGAAAATAATATCTGTCTTAGCTTAAATACTCCAAGTTTACATGATCATATTATTTCAATAATGACTTTTTTATTATTATTTTCATGTAAATGAAAGAATTAAAAAAGCCTGTTTTTCAGTCGGCTGTGTTTTCAACATAAATTTTACATTCTGTTGGTTCATGAAAAAGTCCATGACAGACTGCTGCTCCCACTGCCTTTTTATTCATGCTCTTTTTTACATTTTAGATATCTATATCAGCATATATAAATTGCTGTCTGTCAATTTATGAGGAGATAATCGAATCGAGTCGAATCGAGCTAAAAAAGTGAATCGTTAGATTAATCGATGCATCGAAAAAATAATCGATAGATTAATCGTTTAAAAAATAATCGTTTAACACAGCCCTAATTTAGACCCATTTTGGATATTTTTATGATGTTGGGGGGAGATTTCAATCATACCAAGATAACAATGATAACCATGATCATTTTGGTCACAATAACCGTGATATGAAATTTTCATATCATTACATCCCTACTGAGTAATGACTTGAGCCCACTGAAGTATTTGGTGGCAAGTGGGAGTCTGCCTGCATTGGAGCAAGACACTTTCATGTCCAACATTCCTGGCTGGATGGTCCTCTTGCAAAGTTTACAGCAAGCTTCATAGCTGTTGCTGGGAACCACTTGTACAGTAACCAACCACAGAAATGACACAAATCAAGTCAAGTCTCATTGAAAACCCAATTCCCCATGTTTTGTACAAGCAGCCAACATGACTCTGAACCACAAGAGGGTGGTAGCAACAACCGGGTTATATGGGCAGGTGCAAACATCAGGGAACTTTTGTGAGTTTTGTCACACCCGGGTCCTTCACTGGTGAAAACAAAGATTGCCAACATATAAATCTAATAGATTTTCAGTGTCGATCGTCATCAATGGTTTCCTTTAAATATACATTGCAGTTGATTTCTATAAACATCGTTTCACAGACAAGAAGAGATCATTTTTCAAGCTACAGAAGACGATAAAACCCAGAAGCCGTGTCTCAAACCACGCACTTGCCTTAGAGCACTAGAATTCAGTGCGTAGTGAACACTGTGTACTTTGTCTGTAGTGCACACTTTTATCGCTACATGCTAAGTGACGGACTAGCACTGACTGCTAATGTGTTCTAACTCTACCGAGCCGGTAAAACTGCGGCCTCAAACAAATGACCAGAACCTGGTACCAGATCATAACTGTCATCGGGAGTGAACAGCTCAATACAACAGTACAATACAACCTCCACTGCAGCAGGGGTCATCACTGCTTCGTTATCTGCCATTATTCAGCTTTGAGAACAGATCAAAAGTCCCACCTCTTCCGCTATGTCAGCAATATGGCGTTTCGCACTGCATTTTTGGCTGTTGTTATGGCAGCATCCGGGTACTTTTCAGAGCACTGAATTTTAGCTTAAATAGAAGTGTGAATGCATTATGCTCTTAAAGATAGTGTTCAAAGTGCTCAAGTGCACGGATAGAGACACACCCAGAATTTACATGCTAACTTGCTAGCTGTATTTTTCATTGTTTGATGAGACTCCTCGTCAGTAAATAAAAGAAATGACTTTATAATAGTAATAGTATTTCTTATTTAATAAATCATGTTAACTTAGAACTAATGATGAAACCACAAGATTGGTAAACTGAACATCCGTTCTGACAGCATCTTGTGTGAAAAGCATCCCGTAATCTTAGACTGCGGGTTAGGGATGGGCGATATGGACTAAAAAATGTATCACGATAATTTCTCTTATTTGTCACGGTAACGATAAATGACAATAAAGGCTATCAGCAAAATATTTTGTATTATAAATCTGTCACTAAATTCTGTCTTGAAAGCCCTACAAAATACCAGAAGCCACTATATCAATTAAGTTCAAGTAGTGCACCTGTATTGCAAAACTGTAGTGACACCAATCAAACAAGTCTGAAATATGAGAGACCAAATGCCACATTTATTCAAACGATGCAAACAGCAAAACTAACTTTGCTTATTAAAAAAAACAAAGTAAAACACAACCTGGTAAATTGTCATCTCACGATAAAAACGATAAATTCAAATTGTTATTGTGGGGAATTTCTTTGACGATATATCGCACACGATAAAATATCGCCCATCCCTGCTGCGGGTTACTCTGGTAAAATACAGTTTATGAAGAGGCTCCAAACTGGGTTATTTCTTGTTGTGTAGTCATCATGGGATTTGTAGTTTAATCACCACTTTCCAGCTGTGGAATTATACTGTATACTTTGGTTCCGGGTGGTAGTGTTACTACCTCTGTCAGTGTATTCTGGTTCATAGAGATATGGTGACAGTTTGATGAAAAAAGTTCGAAATCATTTTCAAAATCCAACATATCCACATGCTTTTCAGACGTGGCCGTAGTTTTGACTGTATATTTGTGTAATCAAATTCCTTCATGCATGTAGCAGCAGATGACATCACTCCGCTGCCAAATACTGTACATAAAACTTTGTAAAGTGTCTCAGTAGCAACAATCAAAATGCAAAAAAATGCAAGGTTAGTTTTATTTGTAACATTATTCTATTAACACAGCATTTACACAGATTGTCCTAAGTTATAAATGATTTGCCTTGGATGTTCTCTGGAGTGGTTAAGATTGTTTTTAATGACAGCCTAACAGGTTCCTATTGACTTACACTAGCATTAGCATCGGCAACCTGCTGGAACTAAAATAATGGAATGAAATATGTTGAAACTATCTCCAGTGATAAGAAGTATCCTGGCTCACTCGAAAATGAGGCCCTATGTCAAAAATCCTGAACTTTCCCTTTAACAGACTTGGTGGTAATGGCGTTTTAGATGATTGGTCACGCCAGAGGGTGCTTTCCAATTCCCATAGTGAGATACTGAATGAGGTTTGAAAGAGAACTGATCCACTTCAGTTTACCTACAGGGAAAAAGACAGAGACATGTCTCTAGAGTGCAGCATTGCCAAGACCAAGGAGCTGTGCGGAGAAGGAAGGGACAACTCTCCATCACCTCTGTTCACACCCATCGGCATCTACGGCTAACGGGTGGGGCAGGTTCTGGTTTTAAATATCTAGGAACTGAAATTGACACCTGCCTGTCCAAACAACATGTTTACAGTCTTCGAGAAAGCACCAGAAGCACATCCATCTCAGGTAACTCAGGGCTTTCTATGTCAATAAGGATGTTTCATCTGAGGTGTACAAATCACTGATCAAACCTGTACTCATCTTCAACACATCCTCCTGGTTCAGTCATTTCACCATCAAACAAAACAAAACTCGACTGTCTAATCAATCAGGCCAGTAAAATAATCAATTCACCCCTAACACCTCTGTCTGAACTGCCCAGCTGCTCTGTGACCAGGAATGACCAAGGACCCCTCCCACCTAATCTATAACTCCTTTCATTGATTACCTTATGTTAGAAAATACCACCGGCCCATAAAAATGTCGGCAAAGATCTTTCATTCCATCTGCCTTATCTGTCCTGAGCAATATCCAGGTGGCACACTGTCTGTTGCTCTTTCTTCCTTTCTTAAGTTGGGGAGCTCCTCAGGGTTCTGTACTTGGATCGATACTTTTCCCTTTGAAAATGGTTCCTTTAGGTAATGTTATTCGACAGCATTCATAAATTTCTATATCTCTGCAGATGATATTCAGCTGTACCCATAAAACCTGATGAGACCAATCAGTCGATCAGACCACAAAGATGTCTTAAAGACATATTTTGCCCAAGGAAAGGCAAAACAAAATACATACTGGCCATATCGCATTGCTGTAGGTGAAATAGAGCCTTAGATGATTGCTGTGAATTGGTGCTATACAAATAAAGCTAGTTTGAATTTGATTTGTTGCTTTGCATGGATGGACTTTTGGATAATGAGCAGCTCATTAAAAGGAGTATTTGAAAAACTGATCATTTGAACAAAATTCTAGGTGGTGAAGCTGATTTTCTTGTTTTGAAAGTTTTCTCATTAGAGTCATCGTTTCTTAAGAAGCATGTCTGACGGCTTGCTGTGCAGGATTGTGGATGTAAGCACATTCATTTTAGTGGAGGAGGCTGAATTGCCTAAAGCTTTTTTTTTCCACACACAAATATGACATTTCAAATACATTTAAAAATATACCCTACATTTCAGAGCACTTTTCCATGACAGGAGCTTTAAAAATGCGCTAAAACTTGATTTTCAGCTATTTGAATTTTTTAAACCCCTTTGTGCTCTTTTTATTTGTATAAAAGGTGCTATAGAACCAAACTTTTGATTGACTGATAGAAAACACCCTGTTGCATCTAAACCGTTTCTGGACTTATACTGTTACAACAGGTCATGAATTTCAATGAGTTTTTTTATAGTCACATGGATCAGGGGTGGTCCAGCACTCAGAGGCACCACACCATTATCACTGTTTTTTTCAGCTTTCTGATAGCTACTGCATCTATCATGTTGCTCCAACCTGCCATTCCAGGATTTAATGTGGAAATGAAGACAATTCTATACCTGTGCGAAGGCAATAAAGAGCAGCTGTTCGTGGGTGTATTTGAGACCAGGTAGAGGCCTCTCTGGACCATGTTCCCTCACCCACTTCTGATACGCCTGAGAGGAGAAAAAAAGATGTGTAATATGTGTAAAGATGTTTATTGAAGCTGTTTTGTCATATGAATCCAAACATATCATAATAATAACTAAACAGCATCCAAGATGGCCAAGATTAAATGAAGCAGACCTGATAGAATGGATCTAAATGTTTTAATTTTGTAAAGCTGAATATTTAAAATGACTGATGGTTTTTAACTTACATAGTACGACAGCTTGAGTCCTCCCATGTCAGCTATGTTTTCTCCCAATGTTAGACGACCATTCACCTGCACACAAAAAAGAAAGCCTCAGACACAAACCTGAGTGACTTTGATATTTCTAACTGTGCTGCAGTATAGACTTTTATTTTATTAAAGGCAGGGTGGACGATGTTTTCCAGGAGCATTTTTTACTATATTGCTTAAAGACACAACAGAACTTTTAGCAGTTTTCTCAGTGGCGCGCTCCCTATCAGCGGCAAAACTAGCATCCATCTTGTATCGTACCTGTACTGTGAGCTCACTCCATCCAGTAAAAGACAGTCTTGGTTTGACTCTTGTTCTGTCCCTTCCTCTCTTTCTTTTCTTCTCTTCCTTCGGTAATGTTTCCTTGCGTTTCTTTACCCAATCCGACATGATGCGCATTCAAAACGCCTGTGGTGTTCATTTCTGGTTCATATCCGTGTGCTAGTAAGTGATGCGATTGCGCAACCAATAGTTGGCTGCAACGTCACAGTTGCGTCCCGGATGGGAAACTTATATACTGCTGTTTCTGAGCCCCGGGACGCCTCTGAGCAGTGACAGCTCAAAAATGCACATGTTGATGTGCCATCAAAATGAGTCAGAAATGCATATTTTTAAAGTCTAGAAGTTCCATTGTGTGTCTTTAAAATCTCCTTCACACCCCAATTACAGACAATTACTTAAATGCTCTGACACAAGAATTAAAATATGTAGTCACCTGTGGAATGGACAGGACTGAAAAAACCCCATCCAATTGTCTTAAATGGCCCATTCTTATTGATTGAATGATGATATGTCTATCAAACTCAAAGCCGTTTGTTCCCATTCTCCCATCATGTCACAAACGCAAGTAAAACAGATGTCATTGTCTGAACGTTAACTGCTAGCAGAATGATTGTTAGCTACCTACTGTAAACATCAGATGAGAGTGCGCTACTTCCGGTACATAGTATTATTCTCGATAATCAATCACTCTCCTCAATCACTTTCACCTACTACCCGTTGATTATTTCCCACCAATCACTCTTACTATGGTAGTAATTGTGACTGACGAGCCAATAGACAAAAAAATATATGATGAGAGCAGAAATGATTGGCAGATTTTAAGTCCCACTACTTTCACTGCTCATGTATAATAATATCTATATATTCAAAACTTTTAATTGATCATACCTTATGAGGCAGTGAACCTAATGCCATCAAATATTACAAAAATTATATATATATATATATATATATATATATATATATATAAAAACATATTCTATAGCACCTTTAAGAAGTTTCACAGAAGATATTCACATTTAGGGGAAGGCAAAAATTTGTGGTGTTGATGATGGTATATGAGCCGGTCTGGGCCAAAATGCAAAAATGCACCAATTTTAAAAACCCATGGCAAATTTCCACTGACAATACACAGGTTTAAAAAAAAAATCCCTTAACTTTCGACATCCAAACCTTCGCTGACAAAAGCATCTAGTTGACTTTTAAGATTCCCTGGAACTCCTGAGAAGCTGAAGGACTGATTGGCTGAACATTCATCCAGTGTTGACTGCTTCTCACCACAAGTTAGGTCAGTGCGTGGCTGCAACTCTTTGCATAACTTCATTCCTTGTTTGAGCAATTTTTTAAAAAATGATGCCAAAAATAAGAGAAGCCATGAGAAGTGGACAGAAGGCGAGGTTCAGGCTCTTTTTAAGGACGACGTTCAGTGCGGCTTCGTGACTGGAATAAAAGCCAACAATCTGACAGAACTGAGTGAAGGACACATGGGAACAACTTCAGGAAAAGTCCAAAAAGACTTGAAGAAGACTTGCGACCTGTCCACGGTGTACCATGCCTTTCGCCTGCTGGGACTCTGAATTGGAATAAGCAATTTAGAAAATGGATGGATGGAGTTAAACAAGATTATAAGAAGCTGAGGAACTACAACAGCTGAAGAGAGTCTGAACGCTGTGGTCAGTGGGAGGTGTGCTATCAACATGATAACAATAAATTTTCAGTGCAGTGGAGATGCAAATCACACAGACTGCCAGGAAATCTTTTACCCTGGTCAATACATTCCTGCTCATGAAAATCCCAGGAAATATTGGTGGAAAACTGCCTAAAGATTCCAGACAGCCACTAAGGCCACGTCTACACTAAATGTTTATACGGGGACGTCTAACCCCCTGTCTTACCTGCATCCACACAGTCATTTATAAATCGTTTAAGGCTCGACGAGCAAAATAATGACTGCCCATTTGCACTTACTGACCACATCATGGGCAGACACGTGTCCAACATTAGCATGTAAACAGGAAGTTCATTTCACTTTCTACTCAGACTAGTGAAAGAATGACTGCACAGAGAAAGAGGGATTTAGCGTTGTTGCTAAGAGTAACAAATGACTATAAAACTTCAATGGCTTGGCAAAATGTCAACTGGGAGTCGTCGCAAACAAAATATGGGGACATTCTGGTGCATTTTGTTGTCAGTCTGTGGCAAGTTTTATTGTTTTCACTTCCTTTCATTGAACGGCAAAATTATCCATACTGGCCGTTTATTTGCCGGCTTGCTATTTACATGACCCCCTTTACCTGGCTAAAATAAGTGACTAAAAAAGGGGACTCTTAAACGCCGGGTAAATGTGGACAAAAGGGCATATCATGCACGTTTAAGCACTTACACGGCCTAATGTAGATGTGGCCTCAGAATCAGGTTCACACTATGACGTGGGACTTAAATAAAACAAAATACTGTCGTTTTTGGTTTTTTCCTTGTCTTGTTTTAGCATTTTGAGACTTTATTTATTTCATCCTCATCAATATGTACAGTTGTGCTTGAATAGACACACACACACACAAAAAAAACATCTGCCAGCTAAATGAGTTGAAATTGACAAAAGTGTTAATAAATAAAAATCTTATGAACATCATGACAATGATTTGGTATTATGGTTCAACAGAAAATTTAAAACAAACAAAAAAACAAAACAAGTAAACATGCATGATGGGGTTCCTGAGCAAAACTTTTGTTGAGCAACACGGCAATCATTGCAATCAGTTGTTTTCTGTTCAATAAGACTTCTGCACCTGTTGATGGTATTTTGACCCACTGTTCATAAGCAAGGTGCTCTAAATTGTCTGGGACAGTTTTGTTTGTTAAATTATTTTAAACAAAAATTAAAAATCAACATTTTCCTTCACTAAATTATATTTTGGTAAATTTTTATTTTTTATTCCTCTTTTGAATTTCTTTTTATTTGAATTACTATTGTGAATTTAGCCTTTTCTTTAATGGGAGGGTATGTAAACTTTCAAGCAGAGCTGTAATTCCTACTTGGCAATCCATACAGAATCAGGTTGGTGAAGTCAATGAAGAACATAAAGTTTTCCAATGGACATAAAAGCCATTTAAAAAGGTAAAAATAAACTAAATGTTTCTATTTTAAAATGTTTTTTTTCAATGCACAGAGAGTAGCACCAACACCGATCAGTAAAGTGATGCTTAAAGGGGAAATTAGCAGAAATTAATCAATTTTAGATTGAAAGAATTAAAAGAATTGCTATGTAACGAACTAGATGAGCAATTTCATCTGGAGTATACAGTGGCATGATGTCACACACGTCTCATGTTGATTTCCAGTACTGTGTTTATAAGCCAGTCTGGCTGTGCATTCATGTATGAGCAAGCTCTTCTTCTCATGTACAGGTAAATAATAAAATAAATGTCAAATGTTTTAATTAGTGTTACAGGAACGTTAGGCACATGTTGCTATGTCCATTAAGTTCATTTAATGCTACAGTTGTAGCATGAATTAATGTCCGGAGCTACAGTTGTAAATTACTTAGTCCCAGCAATAAGGCTTGTGCAATAAGGCATCATGATGTCATTACTTGGCATGTGCCATGTTGGTATCTACTGCAATATAAACATTAGTTTCTACCATTCACGCTTACTAAGCTCAGACCAAAGAGCGAACTCTGCTGGAGAAAACTGGAAATTCAATGTGCAACTAATGACTCAGTGTGTTCCTGTACTTGCTACATTGTGAGGACCGTTTTGTGTGTTTAACCAACAAAGTAAGGACATTTTGGGTGGTCCTCACTAAAAAGCCTAAGAAAACCTCCTTTTTGAGGGTCAAGATTTGGTTTTAGAGTTTAAGTTGCAATTAGGTTTTGGTTAGGGTTAGGGCAAGGGTTAGGTTAAGGCAATCAGTTGTGATGGGTTAGGGTGGGTTAGGGTTAGAGGCAAGGGAATGCTTTATGTCAATGAATGTTCTCACAAAGAGAGAAGCACAAGGATGTGTGTGTGCGTGTGTGTGTGTGTGTGTGTGCATGCCCGCCTACCCTCTGGTTGTACACGGTGAAGTTATCGTAGAGCTTGACGATACATTCTGCCTTCCTCTGAAACTTTCTGTAGGACTCCTCAGTCCACCATTGTTTGAGGTTGCCGTGGCGATCATACTGGCCCCCTAGGGACATGAACCATTGCATCACTAAGATGAAGGGGGAAAGGGGGGGGTTGGATGAGTGTTAGCATGGAGACACCACAATCTCATAACTTTCCTTCACAATCCAAAGAGCTGCCCCACGTGCCATTTTTCCTCCCAGCCATGTGGGGCCCATATGGGTTAAATTTCGGTTGCATACGAGGGACCCAAGTGAGATTGTCCACGGTTTCCATGGTGGCTCCACCTGTGTTTTCCCATGTGGGTTTGCCCAGTTCAAGCCCATGCCTATAGGCTATGGGCAAACACAGCTGGGGCCACCATGGAAACTGTGGACAAACCCACTTGGGTCCCCTCATATGCAGCCAAAATTTAACCCTTATGGGCCCCACATGGAAATGCTGGCTGGGCTGTTTGGAGATTGGGTCATTGGAGCTGGAAATGTCATTAAATCCAGGCTGAAACTGGTTGATACTGATTTCAGTAGTTAGGTTGACAGTTTTTGGGGGAGAACTTTAGATGTGAAATCTGTTATAGTTTGTGGCTCAAAAATAGTTTTAGTTTTCCATGTATCAAAAATATTTGATGAAGGAAGACCATCAGAGGGACAGTTTAAATGGTGTGTTAGAATGGAGTATGGGTGGAGAAGTTGTCGTTCTTACCCCAGTCATCATATCCATGTGTTAGTTCATGTCCAATGATAGCTCCTATTCCTCCATAGTTCAGAGACCTGGCAGCAGGATGGAAAATACAGGCCGTTTACAAAAGCTGAAACTTTACTTACACTCAAAGGCGCTGAAACATCAGTGTCTCCAGCTACAGCTGGATCGGGTCATTTAAATGGACTCTTGCCCTTGTCCCAGTTTATAAAGCATGACTTATTGACTAAATGGTGTGAGACTCCACTGTGTTATTATGTATTATCTGTATGTTGTTGATAAAGGCTGCCACAAATTATTATTTTGATAAATAGTCGACGAATCGGATCATCGGATCATGAGTGCCCCGCTACTCAGCACATGATGTCAGGACGAAGAAATTAAACTTATGAGCAGCAGTGAGCACGAGCAGAGAAGACTGTTGGACAGACTTCTAGCCAGTTGAATATGGTGAACTGTGTGCATCTGTGAAGAAGTGGAAGTAACTAGTTCTATTTCTGCCTGAACAGGATTTTTATTTAGCCTTTATGTTACTTAGCTAATTTGATAATTCAGAAGTGTTCCTCCATTCACCATGTGCCTTTTTATGCTATCAAGCTAACTGACCTGTTACATGCCAGTTACTGTAACTGTTAGCCTTGAATACATACATGTTTAGTCCTAACTGTAAGGGATTTATTAGTAATAATTAATACCTTGAACGTGGTTATTTACCGAACGAATGTTCCTCATGGCTTTGTATTTTTGTGTTTGTAGACCACACTCACTTCCATCCAGCATTCACCTTAACTAACCTGGAATTCCTCACCTGTAAGCTTGTGGTTTGTTGCATTCCTGTGCTGCTGTGATTAAGAGTGAGCGGTAAAGACAGTTAACTGTACAAGCGAGTCCTGTGTGTTCTGACCAACACCCCAATGGTGAACATCAAACCTCCTTACCAGCGCCTAAACAGTCTTACATGAACATCACCCTAATAGGCCAAATTTTTGGAATTTTTCCATATAACTCCATACAAATGGCCCGAATGTTTGGTAAAAAATTACAAGAAAGGATCTCAATGAGTTCTACAATATTTCGAAAGTTGATCCGGATCCATATAAAATTCTAGATACGATGATCCAGAACGCAAAAATAAGGTCTGTACTCTCCGAGTGCTTTTCTAGTTTAATCTTGTTTTCATTGTTTAAATTATGTTTTCGCAGTTAGTAAGTTCCGTTGAATAAATATAAGCAGGGATAAATGAGCTGAAGCTGAAAGACTCCTGAATGCAAACATAATGACTAAACTGTCTACACTGAAAGTCAAACTGTATGATTTGAACTGAAAGGAAACATAACACTTTATATTATTATTTTCCTAAAAAAAGTGCTTATCTTATTGTATCTAATGATATTTATCTCTAAAAACTAAGGATAACGTGCACACCGAACTGTGGAGAAGGCTCTGTCCAGATTGCAGATCAACTGTGATCCATTACGTCACCAGTCCAATGGCTTCCACCCACAGTCCAAAGATATGTATATATGGAGCTGTTAAGCATTATGGGGCAGGTGTGTCATGCTGGCACCGCAATGTAAACATTTGTTTCTTCCATTCATTCATAGTGAGTTTGGACACAGAGCGCTGCTGAGGAAAGTATACGAAAATGCCAGAAAGGAAAGAGGATTTACAGGCAGACTCTAACCAATGAGGCCAGAAAACATCATCTCCAGAAAATTGCCATGATCAACAATGTGTACACTTACAGTATTTAATCAAAATAGACATGGAGCAAGAACGTGGACAAATTCCACGGTGAGACCTTTTTTTTTCATGCCCGGTCTGCAGTGTGAGTGCTTACTCAGCAGATCGATTTAAATATTACAAATCCCTGGAGGGCTGTGTCTAATTTACAAACGGATGGTGTGGTATGGAGCCAAAATTAGGACTATAACGCACCCGGCGGCGGCTACGTCCTCGTGAGCAGATGACCATGTTATTTTCAGGTTTAAAGATTTGCAGGTCCTGCACCATCTGTTTGTAAATGGCACCTGCTTCCAAGGATTTGTAATTTTAAAATTGATTTGCTGTGAAGCACTCACACCACAGACCAGGTATGAAAAAAAATGGTCACGGTTGCAACCTGTGGGAGCTTGCCCATGTTCTTGCTCCATGTCTATTTTGATTAAATAAGTGTCCACATTGTTGATCATAATGTTCTCTGGTATTGTTGGTCAGAGTCTGCCTGTAAATCCTCTTTCCTTTCTGGCATTTAAGCTTTCCTCAGCAGCACTCTGTATTCAAATTTACTGTGAGTGAATGGTAGAAAATTATGTTTACAGTGCGGTAGACACAACACGGTGCACGCCAAGTAATGACATTATGATGCTCAAGCCTTTGAGTTGAACTGGTGTCTTTTAAATTCTTCTGAAGACTGAGTGTGAATGGCTTTTGGTCTTTCTGCATTGGACCTGTCATGGACTAGTAACCTGTCCAGGGTCTACCCTGCCTCTTGCTGGAATAGCTGCTGGTACACTGTAGCATCCTGTGACCCTGAATTGTAATAAGCAGTATAGAAAATGGATGTTTTGTGTTTTGTATCTGAAGATTGTTACATACTCCACAAGAAGTGAGAACTTTGTTCTTGTTCTAGGCCACGAGAAGAAGAAAAAAGTTTGTCTTGATCTGGTCAATCTCCCGTAGACACCTCAGCTGCAGTGGAGCAGGGAGTTCAGCAATGGGGACTGTGTTGATTTCATATTTAACCACAAACTTGACCCGTGCCAGGGTGGGTTTGTTCACACAGTGATGTCCATGTATTTAAATGCTACATGTGTTGTTTAGGGCTGCACAGTGGTGTGGTGGTTAGCACAGCAGCCTCACAGTAAGAAGGTCACTAGTTTGAGTCCCGTCTGGGGAGGGGGTTCGAACAGTTCCAACAGTGTTGTGTGGAGTTTGCATGTTCACCCGTGTATGAGTGGGTTCCCCCTGGGTACTCCGGCTTCCTCCCACCGTCCAAAGACATGCATGTTGGGTTAATTGGTCACTCTAAATTGTCCCTAGTAATGAATGTGAGCGTGAATGGTTGTCTGTCTCTCTGTGTTGGCCCTGCGACAGACCGGCGACCTGTCCAGGGTGTACCTGCCTCTCGCCTGATAATAGCTGGGATAGGCTCCAGTGACCCCTGCAACCTTGAGCTGGACTAAGCGGTATAGAAAATGAATGAATGTGTTGTTTACATTTTCTTACTTTCTCATCACCTCGATCAGGTGTTTATTAAAACTATCCATTCAATGCTGTATATGTGGAAGTGGGGAAGCAACAACTCTCTGCGTGAAGCTTCTCTGCATTTAACCCACCCGCCTCAAGTGTCCGACCAATCACACAATATTCTCGAAGCCTCACAAGAAGAAAGTTCTGCTCGACCGAGGTGCAAGAACAAGTCACAAGATGTTCTCAATCACGTCTGTGAGAACAAATGTCATTTTGTTCTCATGGCCTCGAGACCAAGAAGAAAGTTCTCGCTTCTTGCGGAGATGTAACAAGCTTTAGAATTTAATTGTTGACCTGAAAATTAGAGCTGATATTTTCTACCTTATCATTCTCATTGTGAATTCAGTTTTTACAAGCAGGGTAGAGCCAAGCCACATCCATGACCTTGTTTTGGATCCAAGTGGTCCAGACTGTTATTCAGTACCAATCAATGTAATGCAGGGTTACGCAATTTGATCCTACAAGGGCCGAAATCCAGCAGGTTTTCCATGTCGACAAGCTTCAATACAAGTTAATGAGTCATTGTGCGGAGCTTGATTGGCTGTTGGATATATTCAATTTGAGCCAGGTGTGTTACAGCAGGGAGAGATGGAAAACCTGCTGGATTGCGGCCCCCTCGTCGGACCGAATTGAGCAACCCTGGTGTAATGCCACATTTTGTTTGTTCAAATTGGATAGAAAACCTTGAAAATCTGTGGTAGAAATCTAACCTGACAGACCTGACAGCTGCAGTGTGAACATAAATTTACTGATTCAGAAATTCAGGACGTCTCATCCAAAAATAAGTGGTCAGAAGTTTCAAATGACCTCCCGCTTCCCTGACTTTCCATGCAGCTGCAGGTGGTTTTTCCTCCCCATGAACCCTGGTCAGAGTCGGACACATGCAGACCTGGAGAGCGATGAGAGGGCGGGAAAACTTGAGGCTGTTCACATGGCTACAACTGAAAATGACTTTCTGACAGCTCGTCAATACGCTGCCTCACACCAGGCTCACTCTCCTATGAAACTAGCCGGCTGTTTAAAGCTTCATTATCCTCCACATGAGTGGAGGGGTGTGTGTGTGAAACAATGTGAGTTCATGGGAGGTTGGTGCTGCTGCAGTAATAAGTTAACGGGGGCAGGTATGTGCACATACATGCACACTTCCCTGCAATCATTAATCAAAATTGATTAGCATTCATAGCAGTGAGTAGTGGAGGTAGGGATGATAACCTTTAATGACGACATAGAAGTGTTAGCTACCGTTGAATACACAAACTGCTGGTCTAATTATCTCTTATGTGTCTGTGTGTGGTGCAGGGAGGTTGCTGTATGAATGAAGGCTGTGCTCTATGCTTTAGTCTGAATGATGCAGCAGGTTAACAAAAATGTGTCGCATTTAAACTTTACTGACTGACTTCTGTCCGCAGCTGTTTGTTTTGTCTTTAGAAAGCTGAAATGTTTGTCTTTTCACAAGACAAAATATTAGAAACAAGCTCCAGATAGACTACTGCATTAGAAAGTGATTAAAATGTTTTGTTTTTCTTTACATGTGTGAACTTAATTCATTCTGAGCAATAAAAGACAATGCATCAGGACAAAAACTGTCCTGAAAACACAACCTTAAGGTTAAAAACGATCTCCGATGTTCACTGAATCCTGCGTACATCTTTATACAGAACTGAGAAGAAAACATCAATGCATTCAAGGTACAAGTTTGAAAATTGATATGGTTTCCTTTCATTAAAAGCATGCAGTAAGAGTAGAAATGCTTGATGAATTATTTCTTTGTTGTAACAATGCTTCTTGACAATAAATCTTGTACAGTTAAAGTCTCTTTATTTCTTTTAAATGGAGCCTGACTTGTAAGGAAAATGGATTTGTGGGATGAGCAGCACAGTTGAATATGTGGGTTGTGCCCATGTAAAACTTGCCGAATCTTCTCTGCCAATGCCAAACTGCTTGTTCTGAGACGACAGCTCTTCACCTTCAGGCCCAGGTGCACGCCTATGTTCAGCGATGTGTCCAGAATTTACCAGGCAATGGCGAGCTGTGCATCTGGTGCCTGGGCCTTAGGTGGACACTTACTTCTTAATATCGCCACTTTCATGTCACGGTAAAAGAAACCACCAATACTAAACAAATATGCAATGTAACAAGCTGTGATGTAGTCTAACAGAGTGAGAGAGATGAATAAAGCAATAAGCCTAGACGACGCCAATCTTCTACACTATAATTCCACCACGAACATCATCAGAAGCAGTTCAGAATCAATATTCATCCAATTGTCTAACAAAAATATAAAACATTTAAATAAAATAGATAATACCGACCGGATATGCTGATTTTTGATAAATAAAATCCATCTTTCTTTCTTTGTGCAGGAAAACGCCAGTGACTTTCATAGAGGTAATTTCTGCCTGTCAGTTCCATCAGTAAATAATTTTCTATGGCAGCTTCGGAGTTGGTTGACCTCTCATCACAATGTCAAGCTTTTCTGGAAAAGTCCGCTTGAAAATGTTTTAGTATGTCCGAGACCAAGCCTGTTTCTCCTCCTGCTCCAGTTGCCATTGTGGCCGTAAAAACTTTAAACCCAAGAGTATCGATAAGTGCGGAACACCACAATACATGTTATGCTAGTTGAACTTAGCTGTAAACGTTTTGCTCCAGCTAACCAATTAGATGACGGAAAATGCTGATGTTATTGTGGGGTACATTTGAAATCTGATTGGTTAAAGAAAGTCCATTTCTAATTTTGTTAAGGTTTCATCGGCCAACACTACTGATTCTGAAGGCCCTGGGCAGATTAGATCGACATGGCAACACACAGAGGCTAAAATCTGATTAGGCAAAAACAATCTAGCAACCACATACATGCAATGGAAGCAGTGCAGCCAAGAGAAACGCTAAGAATTTAAGAGAATGGATTGTTGGGAATAAATTAAAACAGTTGCAGAAAAAAATTAGAATTTAGGTTTAAATGCAGGTTAGTGTATCTGATAGTGTTTAGGCCAGCAGAGAAGGCTTTGCTGGCCCTGACTGCCCACCACTGGTAGTTGGCTTGTAGGATCAAAGTGCAGAGAACTGCTGATTGCGGCACTGATAGAGTAACAGCTTCTGGTGGAGGCAGTGTGATGCTGTGGGGCAGCAAAATGTTCCCCTTTCTGCCAACTGCCAACCGGCCGTCTGCCAAAGACCAGCCACTTGTCTGCTAATACCATCACACAGAGAAACACCCACGTTCCCAGGGGGAACGATTGCAGAGCTTAAATGAATGCCTGGAACAAGGACGTTTCCACTCGCCAAGTTTGGACATGTGGATGACACATTCGTGGGCGAAATCATTTAACCAGTGACAGTGCAGTAATAAGGGGCATTTGCACTGTAGGAACCTTTTGAGGTTCCTATAACCTTTTCAGGAATGGGGCCATTTTTTTTTTGCACATTCGGGCAGACAGGAACTAGGGACCACAGTCCTCCGTTCCTGTAACCATTTTAGCTCCTACTCTGAGGCAGGGTCTTTTTGTGGTTCCACAGCAACCAATACAATGAAGGTGTTTAGTATTTTGTTGCCACTAAACGTAAACAACAGAATAACGTCTTAAATGTTTACAGATACAACCGGCGCATGTTTAGGAAGTTAAACTTAGATGTCATCTCCTTCATCTGCGGCGCTCTGCTCTCCTTTCTTCCTCCATAAAACAAAGTATGGCCTGCCGCTCGTTTCTTCTTCTCCTGCTCTTTCTGTGCTCTTCAGGACGACTTCTCATTTCCAACCAACTTTCATATAATGGAGTTAATTCTGGATGCCACCCACTCAGGACACTTGGGTTACATTGGACGAGCAGTATGGAGGAATATTGACAAGTTTTTGTGCACTTTTATGGACCTTGTTGGCTTGGTTCCCAGCGAACTCCATTATATCACAGTTGGTTGGAAACCAGAAGTCGTCCTAATCTCCGGCTGCATTTGAAATATTAAAAAAGTGCTCCAGAGCCTTGCTCACCATGAGGGTAAGTGGAAAATAAAGTTAAATCATTCTGTGGGTGAACTATTCCTTTAATAACCCTGTCATGCAGACCATGAAAACAGTGGCGTTTCTCCTCTTCTTACTTTTTGCGTTTTTTGTTTTATTTTGTTTTGGGCGCAAAAGTTACACGTCTCTGTCACAGACGGTTGCATCACATTGATCCCCATCAAGGTCCGTGACTCATGTGCGAATGCAAAATGAAACAGTTCCCCTGGAGAGGAGCTGTTTCTGTCCGAATGCGGCTATAGTGTGCTATTACCACTTCTGCCAGAAAAAGGCGGAACTTTTTCATTCCTGCATCTGTAGGTTTACAGTATATTCTCTGACCATATCACAGATGGATTCTGGGATCTGAAGACTATCGGTAGGGTTTTAAAATCTGTTTTGTGACTGACCAGTGTACGGATGTTAAGACTGGTGTGATGTGTTCATATCTCTCAGTCCTGGTGAAAACTCTATCAGCAGCATTGGGATGAGCTGCAGATGTTTAATTCTCTTTTTGGGAAGTTCTGTTAAAACCATCACAGCAATCCAGTCTACTGATGAACACATGGATCAGTTCATGTCTTTTTGGGAGGCAAAACTGAATGAGGAGGATGGAAGACCTGCCATCAGTCCTGACCTCAACCCCACTGAACATGTGTGGATCTCGGGCTGCCGTTGGTACCAAAGTGACCAACAAAACCGCATTAGCTGACTGATGACAAATACTGGTTGAAGAATGGGATGCCATCCCTCAACAGTGTGTGGCCAAGCTGGTGACCAGCATGAGGAGAAAGTACCCGGCTGCTGTGGCTGTGTACAGATCTTCCACAACACTGAAGTTCCTGTTTGTTAAATAAAGAAATGGTTAAATAACCAATACTGTATGTCTTTTTTCTTCAGACTTCAACCTTCCGATCTAATAAACACTAAACAAGTCTCAATAGCAGAATTAGCTATTTAGCACAGGCAGAGAGGATTTGGCAGGTTATCTATGAACTCACCTTTGCTGCACATCCCACATTTTCTTTTAAATTGAGGCTCCATTTAAAAGAGAAATAAACACGATTTCCAACAGTGTAAGATTGATAGCCAAGAAGCATTCGTATAACAAAGAAATAATCCACCAAACACTCATTTATTGATTTTTTTTATGCTTAGTTTATTGAAAGGTAGAGTCCGGAGTTTCCCCCATGAAAATAAACACTAGACTAGTGAAATCCAGCTTTAACCAAACCTTTGGGTCTTTCGTGTAGTTTTTGTGGCGAGTTTTGTTTGCAACTCCCTCTCGCCTGACTGTTTTTCGCCTTTTCCCTTTGTTTTGGTGTGTTCGGGATGTTTCTGGGTGGAGATTTGCGTGATGTCTCCAGCCAATGACAGAGCTGAGGGTGTAGCGGTCTGTTGGGATCAACTCTTCAATTGGAGCAAACATTTTAAAAATCTTTTTAAATGTCGATTGGAGCCGACACCAGATTCACTCAAATTCTTGACAAAAAATGGCGGATGCAGCAAAGAAAAGGAAGTATTTTGCAGCGAAGAAGCTTTAGATAGTGTACGTTTGAAATCCAGGGTTAATATAGGTTTGGCTTTCACCCATTTTTCCAGCTTTGAAGGAGGCTTGGGGCAGAAGAACGATGTGACCATTAGCCCGAGGGGAGGGGCTCTGAGTTTGAAGAGTGTGTACAAACAGAAACGGGGGAACACTCCGGACTCTACCTTTAATGAAACATACAATGTATTTGTTTTCATGATTCATTGTTACAATAAATCATTAATTAAACTCGGTTTGAAATTATTTTGGTAAACAAATGTAGAGCTATTTATTGTTTTGAGAGTCAAAATACTGTTTGTGTATGGTTATAAACTCATGATAAACCTACTCAATTATTTTTGTATAGAGTAATAAAATAATTGTTTTTAAGTGTGTGTAAAATACAGCTTTATTTAGATTTGAACGGCATCATTTTTAATGTTGTTACTTTTATGCTAGCAGACCTGGTTAGTTGTTCCTCTCCTCTTTTTCTAGATAAAAAAATGACATGATACCACCCTCTTTCATTTATTTATTTATTAATTTTTTTTTTTTTTTTTTTTTTTTTTTTTTTTACCAGAATCAATGCAGTTTCATAGCTGTGTTCACATCAAGAGGTTTCAGTGTTCAGGTCTGTTGGAACTGATGTATTTAATCTGAATATTCCTGAAAATCCAAATGAACCACTGACAGATGATGTAACAATAATTGACAATGATCAATAAACCTGCAACCTGTATCAAGATAGATGTCATTCTGAATTCATAACACCAGAGTATGACGTAAATTTGCTATTTGTGGTAAAACTCAGCAATGATGTTCTCTATGCCACAGAAATGTTGATTAATGTGAAAGTCCACCAAGAGAAGAACAGAAATCTAAGGAAAATATCAGATCTTCTCACAAATGTGAAGAAACAGCCAATCTTAAATATAAAACTGACCTCATTTGTGTTCAGTTGCAGCTGTATGGCTAATTCGCCATAATTAGTTTTGCTCAATGTTGTTCTGAATATAATTCATAACTATTTCATAAAAAGAGGATTTTATCTGAGAGAAGCAGCACAGGTAGAGGCAGACAGAGAAAAGGTTAATCATCCAAGTTCCTTCATGTTCTCAAATTCAGGAAGGACCTCTCAATGACACCTGCTCCATTAATCGGACCTTGGTCAGTAATTGAGCTCTTGGTGGGTATTTAAACTGGTTTAATCAGGTGCATTCTGGAGGCTTTCCAGACAAAAACAGCCTTAAATGAGCTTTGTTGTTGTTGGTCTTACAATGATGCTATTGACTGTGGAGGGGAAGTGGGGGTGGGGTGGAGAGGGTGGTACTTACTGTGGAAACTCTGGATTGTAGAGAGTGGGCTGGAGGATGCCGGCAGGAAAAACTGGAAGATGGATTTAAAAAAGGAGAAAAGTTAAATCATTTATTTAAATTTAAATGTATTTATTTAAAATGGGACTCCCTAAGAAGCTATGCAGCTTATAATCAGGGATCCAGACAAGACAGTTATTCTGATTTTATGACAACACAAAGTCCATCTGTCCATCCATAGTCCATGTCTCTTTCAGTCTGTTTAAGTTGGGAACTTGGAAAACTATTGCTGATGTTAAACCTTCAAGATGATGCAGCTTTAATCAGATTCAGGATATCGTCATTCAGTAGTCACAGATTCTAAGATTCAGAGAGACATTTTTCATTTTGATTTGTTTTTGTGACTCTCTACTATGGAGGACCAGCAGAGTCACTGAAAAATCAATTGGCTACAGCCTTTTGATTATGAGTAATTAATTGGGAAATAAAAACATACGTTTCTAAATATGATTTCAAATTAAAGGTTGAATATGGAACATTTTATCAAAACTTATATTATTTTTTAAACAAGACCCTCCACAAGCAAGTTCTGCATTTCCTTAAAAGATTATTTGGCCTCACTGCAAAAACTCAAATCTTACCAAGTATATTTTTCTAATTTCTAGTCAAAAATCTCATCACACTCAAAATAAGACAAAATGATAAAGAGAAACATTTCAGTGAGATGTAGAAAATTGTTTTAAGGCAATGCACCTTATTTTAAAAAATCTCATCAAGAAAATTTTGCTCGTTTCACTGGGAGAATTTTTTGCTTATTACATGCAAAAGAAATCTTTTTTTTTTTTTTGCTTATTTTAAGAGTGGCCAGGATTTTTTTGTGTGTAATTAAAAAAAAAATCTGCCAATGGAACATGCTAAATTTTCTTGATAAGATTTCTTGAAATAAGTTGCATTGTCTTAAAACAAGTTCCTATCTCACTGAAATGTTTCTCTTTAGGTAATTTTGTATTGTTTTGAGTGTGATGAGTAGAAATCAGAAAAAAGTATACTTGGTAATATTTGAGTTTTTGCAGTGTAGAAAGATATGTATGTTGTTTTGGGGTGCAGGATGTGGAAGTAGGGGGATCAATGGCTGCTCTGCTCCCCCCAGCGGCTCTGGTTTACTGTCTGATGGTGGTAGACTTGAACCCTGTGTCTGACAATGCTTTTGAGCCATCAGGACTGCTGACTTTCCTGGGGTCTGTCTCGGTCGAAATTGTGTCCTTCCTCTTTACAAATAAATAAATAAAAATACTTCTCTTCATTCTTATACAAAAAGTCAAGACTGGTTACAGGATACATTTCCCCCCACATTTTAGTGTTGGAGCTTCTTTAAAATCAACTTGCAGGATTTTCAGCCTTCTGTTTAAATTTAAATTCAACTGTATCATATCCATCTTCTCTGCTTATCTGGGGTTTGCAACAGTAGGGAAGCCCAGACTTTCCTCTCCCTGGCCACTTCTTCCAGCTTATTCGAGGGGGGGGGGGGGGGATACCAAGGTGTTCAAGAGATGTAGTCCCTACAGTGTGTGCTTGGTCTTCTTCGGGGTTTCCTGCCAGTGGGACATCCTGGGAATACCTCACCACGGAGGTATCCAGGCAGAATCCTAACCAGATGCCTGAGCCACCTCATCTGGCTCGTCTCGATGCGAAGGAGCATCTGTTCTACTATGATCTCTTCCCGGATGACCGAGCCTCTAACCCTTTCTCTAAGGGCTGGAATATACTTGCTGTGCACATCAGGGTTTGACAAGTCTGTGTAGATGCTTGTGCAGCACGTCAGGAGCAAAGAGTGGCCAAAACTCTCAATACTAGAGGGCACTGCAGGGGGAACTACTGTACGCAGCACTTTGACTCTGAAATAATGAAAGGACTATCTGCCGGTCACAATGTATCTCTGAGAAATTTCTGCAAACAACAGTTCACCAAACTGATGTCAACTGTTGAGGCACGAGTGTAACTATGCAACGGGGAGGAAACATCATAAAACTGCCAGCAGTTGTGGATAAATTCCAAGAGGCGCTCTTCAAAACTATCTATTATGCTCACATCTGACTTTGTATCCATGCTCTTTTTCACTTGAACGTCTCTAGCACTCAAGTCCAATTTGCAGCTCGTGCACGTGACACGTTACCTCGCATCAACATGAGCATTCTTGCATCAAAAGAATGCTAGGAACACGTGGCGGCCATGATGCGTACCCTGCGGAGGGAACTATTTTTCAGCCAATTGTATTTGTGAAGAGCTAAAAGTGCTTTCTGTAAAAACATCATAGAAAGAGAATAAAAACAGCATGAAGAAAATAATAAGCAAATACAGGTAAATACAAATAAAATATGAAAATATATCACCACATTACTGTGTGTTAAAGGCCAGTCTGAATAAATGAGTTTTGAGCCTGGCTTTAAAAAGGCCAAAGTCTGTTATAGAGCGCATGTCAGGTGGCAGTTCCAGAGTCTGGGCCCAGCGACCCAGAACGCCTGATCACCCCAGTGCTTGTACCTGGCTGTAGGGACTTCCAACAAAAGCTGGTTTGCTGACCTAAAAGCTCTGGTTGGGTTCCGAACATGCAAAAGTTCGGACAGGTACGGAGGGGCAAGACCATTAAGCGCTTTAAAAACAAATAATATAATTTCAAAATCAATCCTAAAAGAAACGGGAAGCCAGTGAAGAGAAAACAGAACTGGGGTGATGTTGGGGGGTGTTGGTTAGGCAGCTGCATTCTGAACCAGCTGAAGACGGTTGATTGATAACTGAGAAACTCCAACATAGAGTGCCTTACAATAGCCGAGTTTAGAACTTATAGAAGCATGAATAGCTTCTGAGATCACTACGATTTTACCTTTGTTAATAGACGTAGTTGATAAAAGCTGCCCCTGACCACTCTGTCAATTTGCTTGTCAAATCTGAAACTGCTGTCAAAGATAACTCCAAGGTCCTAGCAGGTTTCAATTTAGAGGGTAGAAGATTAAAATCAGAAGCGGCAAACTCGCCAAATGAAATAAACTCTGTTTTATCATCATTTAAAGCAGAACTCAGTAACTTCAGCTCGGGGCTCCCCCTTTCACTGTCGTAAAGTTCGTACTCCCCCTACACCCCCACAGCACACAGACGCCTTCTCTCCTGTCTTTCCTTTATTTTGATCCCTAAATATATATATATATATTTTTTTTTCTTTTCTTTTTTTTCTACTTGTCCTGTCCAGCATCCTAGCAAGCAGAATGGAAATCTGATTGCTTTATTGTGTTGAACAGTTTTGCTTTGCCAAGGGGAGCTTTATGAACACAAGGCTCCCCTTGATATCCTGTATTCATTTTATTTCTTTAATTAAACATTTGTTTATAACAGCATTCCATACCATACTGCTGGGCTTGACAAGGGAGAAATAAAAGTTAACAGAGGTAATGATAGAAAGTGGAACAGAAAGAAAGGACTGAGGAAGAGGAAGAGAGAAAGAGAGAGAGAGAGAGAGAGAGAGAGAGAGAGAGAGAGAGAGAGAGAGAGAGAGAGAGAGAGAAAACATGAATCCACTTACACAGTTCACTAGTGCATCTAGAAACCCCTAAACAACATTCCAAGGTCTCTGTTGGAAAACAAAACAAGCAATCCCCTACAGGAGGACCCGCAGGTGGCTTAAGTATCCTCAGATCATACAAACACACGCAGAACTACGCAGTGAAGAGGTACAACCTAGTCAGCGCAACGGGAAGCAGCGTCACAGTGTCAACATGCATGATAAAGGGTGCTCCATGGTGATACAGTCATGCAGATGCAGCCTTTTCTCTGCAAGGAGGAATATATTTCTAAGCTTTTACTAGCTTGTTGATGCTACTTTGCTACGTTGGTAGCAGCAGCTCGTCTCCCTCTGCTCAAAGCAGAGTCCTGTGCCTCCTGCAGTGGGATGTTTTACCCACGTTTTGCGAGTAAATATGCTGTGGATTATATTTTTCTCTGGTGTGTTGCAGGTAAGAATACAAACTTTTATTTACTTTTTGCGGACATGACAAGTGATTATTGAGCCTATTCGGCCGTGAGGCTCAGTGATGCTTTACCCGGCGCCCAGGCAGCACAAGCTGCGCGAACCGGTTCTTCACTCTGGTCCAGCAAAGAGTTGGTTTTAAGAGCCAGGATCCGGTGTTTAGGTGGTGGGAAGCTAAAGAACCATTTTTTAGTCTGGCTCTGGCACAAACCAGCACTGGAAGCAGCTCGGTGGATAGAGGACCTGAGTGCCGTACAGCAATTTCTGTTGTCGCAAAATCTTTGTCGGGTCTGCTCAGGCAGACTTGCAAGTGCCACTTACAGACCAGAGACACTGGGGGGAGACCAGTAAACATCGAATCGCTCCGTAAACACTTTATTTAGCCTCACAGGGATTCTGAAAAGCATTTATTGAGGTGAAAAAGTTACAGAGTTCTGCTTCAAGTGAAGAAAATTTTGCATGTTTGGACTTACTGCTAGCTGGCTAAAAACCGCCGTTGTGCTGCCCTGCCACATAAGACCTTAACAAGAGCAAACAAGGTGCTAACAGACAGCCAAGGCCCGGTAGGCTGGCATCCGGTCTACTGCCTGTTAATCAAAAGGATACACCCCTAATTATGTGTGATCTCAAGATTAAATAACATCTAATGGATGAGTTATAAAAAAAAAAATTAACTCCCCTCATAGTTGACATGAAGGCAAACTTGACATATTGAACCTAAAATGATTTTTAGATCCAGGCTGTAAACATGTTTTTTTCTGTTGTGAAGCTGGCCTTTCTAACATGGGAGTCTATGCGGATTTGTTCTGTTTTGCAGCCAGCCCCTAGTGGATGAAGAAAGAACTACAATTTTTCAGCACTTTAATGAATTTCCGCATTGGCTTCACAGTTGGCCACCGGAGGTTGCTGCTTGGTCTTGATGCAGACCAACAAACTTCCAAGGCATCAACGAGAAAAAAAACTCAATAGCCCCGTTTCCACCAGCGGGTCTGGGCCGGATCGGTCCATGTTTTTTTAGCATGTCTACAGATAAAAACTGGGTCGGGTACCCTTATATCCGGCTCGACCCAGCCTACTTTTTTGGTACCCTTCGGTAGGTGTATTGATCTAACCAATCTGGACCAAAGAGGTGGAGCTAATACACAGCAATCCGTTGATTTGGTAAAAAATCTGTCACTTCCTGCGTGACCCAGCGTAAAAACAAAGCAGGGGTGACTCCTTTTGTTTCTGTCACGTGTGGTTCGGTACTTTGGTTAAATAGTGTTGCACGGTGATGATGTCATGTGATCATGTATGAGTATCACTATCCAGGGTAAGGGTAGAGTTTGCTGTGGGGACGCAACTTGAAATCAAAATATCCGTACCAAAACCCACCCGATCCGGCCTGACCCGACCAAGACCAGCGGGTGGAAATGGGATGATAGATTGTAAAGTGCCCCCCCCCCCCCCAAACAAAACAAAACAAAAACAAACAAACAAAAACTGATGAACTGCAGCTCATGAAAGTTTTTTGATCCATGAAATGAAACAGAAGCTCAGTGAAAATGATGAAAAACCCAGAATGAGCTTCTGCTCAGTTGTCAGACTTGTGTTGGAGTCCGCTGGCTGTCAGTTCAACCGGTAAACAGGCATTCACTGATGATTTCACTGCTGACAGGAGCAACAGGTGTGGAGGAGCAAATCGAGCCAAATGCATCAAAACTCTCTGGATGACATTAAATCATCCCCCTAAATGTGTAGTCATAGCAACCGCAGAGCTTTGGGGGGTGTAGAGGTAAAAAATATACTTTCCTAACTGTGTCAGCTTCAAACATGAGAGGGACATCTGTGGTCACACGTGTTAGTGCTGCCACCAGGAGAAAGTGAGCTGAGTCCTGATCAGCTAACGACACCATCAACTAATTACAACAAAATATTTAACTCAATATGTTAAATCATCATGGGAGAAAAATACACACCATACAGCCTAAGTAAGAGAACAACTTTTAATCAAGCTGCAGCGAAACATGAAATATATCCAACAGGAAGAGAGATGAGCTGAGGAGCGAGGAAGTGAATTAACTGAGAGGAATAAAAAATATTCAGTTTGGAGAAATGATGCAGTGAGCCCTGATGGCTGTGTTTGTCTGACTCCTCCCGTCCACCAGCATCAGCTTGTAAGAAAACCATTGATTTTAGTTCAGGAAAAGATTTAATCCAGCAAGCAGGCGATGAGGATGAGAAAGGAGGGAGGAGAGGGGGTGACATCGCAAGGCTGGATTTATTAAAACCCAGGAAGGTGCTACTGTTTGTTTTCCTCCAGGGGGTGTTAAGTATGTGAGGTGAAGATGGAAGTGGAAAGTGAGCAGTTAGAGGGAATATGATATGAGGAGGTGGATGCTTTTTTCCCCCCGCGGCTGTCCTGAAAACAGACGGGAACACGGTGTAATTGCGTGTAACTAATGCATGGTCCATGTTGTGGTGCAGAATGGAGATGGAGGAGGGATTGTGTGCGTGTACAGGAGTGTGTGTGTGGCAGTGGTTGACAGAAATATCAGTATGTACAATGAGGAGTCACGCACTCACCCATTTGGTTCTTGTTTGGGAGGTAGTAAGCATTAAGAGCCTGCGGGGGGAGAAGCCACCTGAGGAGAAAAACAGGGTCTTAAAGATGAGATCCCTGACACACACTCAAACCTATCCACTCAAAACACACCCGAATGCTGAACAGAATCCCAAACACAGCTGCCCATCTCCCTCTAAACCCCCCTGTAGAGAGATATTCACTGTGTGGTCCCACACCGGTGTTCCTCTCTGCATATGAAAACACAGACACTTCCTTTATGATAATCCACTTAAAGCCCGTCCAATCGATTGGCACAAAATCCCCCAAACGACTAACTCTGAGAGTGTGAGATGCCCTTGTTCTGAGAGTGAAAGACTGATGGCTCCACACGGGTGGAGGAGTGATGGAGGGAGGCAAACAGGAGGAGAAAGAGTGTTTCTTCATTTATTTCACAGTGAGCGATGAAAGCGTCACTTTTTGGTGATGAAGGGGGAATTTGTGATTTAACTCTTCACGCCACCGAGCGTGGGCTGATGATGCAGTTGTTTTCAGCACCTTTGAATACTAATGCGACTGTAATGTGTTGTCATAACAGAGAGGCTCTCCATCCAGGCGTAGTTTAGAAAAACGAACCGTGTGTCCCACAGCACTGTTCTGCTGCCTGGCTGCTGCAGATAAGTGAATCAAATGGATTTTCTGTAGCTGTTTATGTTGATTTGGTATCTGTTGGTTCAATTTAGAAGCTTATCAACGACTATGACAAACTAGAGAGATTCATGGGGACACATGTTCAGCATGTCAAACATATGAGACACACACTCGGAGTGTGAGCCTCAGCTGCGAGCTCAGACCGGATCTGACTGCTGAGATGGCTGACAAGTGCAGTTTGTGTGATCTCTGATGAGATATGACACTCACGCCGTCTTGTCTACTTCTTCATGGATTTTCTTGACAGACAGCTTGATGTTGAACTTGATGCTGTTGAGGATGTTCTTGAAGTAAGTCTTCTCACTCACCTCAAACTGCAAAGCACACATACAAAAAGAAAGAAATCTTAGCCACATACTTAAGTTTGACATTTAAAGAACTGTGCTTACAATCTTCCCAGGAGAGTGTGGAAGTGGTCATATTTTCATGTCTTACATACATATGTATATATATATATATATATATATATATATATATATATATATACATATATATATATATAACTGTATTACATATTCCCTACATCTGGCTATATGGTCAAAATTATTCATAACCTCCAGTTAAAGAAAATGCTAAATCGACCACTAATAAACTAAACTGATAATTAGTTAAAATAAAATATTGATTTTTAATTGTGGTTGGAAATAATAAGTAAAAAACAAACAAAACAGTCCAGGACAGATTAGAGCACCTTTCTCATGAACAGTGGACCAACATACTTGTAAACAGGTGTAGACGTCTTTGTGAACATTAGAAAAAAACACCAGATTGCAGTGATTGCCACTGCAATCACTTTCATAATATTTTTTATTTATTTTTACTTTTGTCAATTTTAATTTATTTCACTGACAGCTTATTTTTCTACACAGCTGATACACAATTGTCCTTAAAGTTATTCAGACCCTCACATTAATGACAGAAAAGAATCAGCTGTAATTAAATAAGTTGAAATTGACAAAAGTAATAATAAAATAAAATTTCTATGAAATTCATGACATTGATTTTGAATTTTTGTTCAACAGAAATATTAAAAACAAACAAATAAAAGATAAAACAAATAAAAAAGCATGATGGGGCTCCAAAGCTAAAAGTTTGTTAAACACTTTGAGGCAATCACTGCAATCAGGTGTTTTCTCTAATGTCCAATCAGATGTTTCAATCAGAAGGAGCTCTAATTGGTCTGGGACAGTTTTGCTTGTTTTTTTTTTTTTTCTTCAATTATTATTATCAACCACAATTCAAAAGCAATATTCTACTTCACTTAATTGTATTTTTCAAATTTTAATTTTCACATTTAAAAGTAGAGTTTGGACTGTTTCCTGTTTGTAAGCACTATTCAAACTGAGAGCCCCTCCCCCCGGGCTAATGGTTATGTCACTTGTCAGCCCCAAGCCTCTCCTTCAAAGCTAGACAGAAGGTGAAAGCCAAACCAGTACTGACCATGGCTTTTAAGTGTGCACTATCTAAAGCTCTTTTCACTGCTAAATACTTCCTTTTCTTCACTGTATCTGCCATTTTTATTGAGAATTCGAGTGAATCTGGTGTCGGCTCCAGTCGCGGTTTAAAAAAAAAAAAAAAAAAGTTCACTCCAATCGATGAATTTAGCTCTGTAGCTAAGTTCAAGTTCAAGTTCAAGTTCACTTTATTTCTAAAGCACTCTTACACTGACAAAGACAGATCAAGGTGCTTTACAACAATAAGACATAATAAAAGATAAAAAATAAACAGCAGAAGAATCTAAAGAAGAAGAAGCTAAGGGCGTATAGTCAGAAAAAAAATGTTTCTTTTAGGATGTTCTGTATGAACAGAGTTTATACACGGTCATTTGTGTAAATAACCAAATATCCCGTGTTTTGGGCATTGTTTTTTTTTCCTCAGGGAGAAGAAAATGCAGGTCGTTCTAGGATATAAAGCACATATACTTTTAATTTTGTTTGAATAACTGTCATTAAATTTGACTTGTTATACATAACACAAGTTGAGGTATTTTTCCAATTTTGCACAAGGAATAAATATTACACAATTTATTTTTCAGCTTTAATATCGGTATCAATATTGGTTATCGGCTACATGAGTTTTGAAATATCGGCATATCAGATATTGGCAGCTGCATACTTATGCCACAAGGGGGCACTCACGCCTCATCAACAGCCTTTCCAACATGACCTATTGGGTACAGAAAGTATTCAGACCCCTTTCAACTTTTTACTCTTTGTTTCATTGCAGCCATTTGCTAAAATAAAAAAAATGTCATTTTATTTTTCATTAATGTACACTCAGCACCCCACTTTGACAGAATAAAACAGAAATGTAGACAGTTTTGCTAATTTATTAAAAAAGAAAAACTGAAATATAACATGGTCAGAAGTACTCAGATCCTTTGCAGTGACACTCATATTTAACTCAAAGGCTGCCCATTTCTTCTGATCCCCCTTGAGATGGTTCTACTCTTTCATTGGAGTCCAGCTGTGTTTGATTAAACTGATTGGACTTGATTAGGAAAGACACACACCTGTCTGTATAAGACCTTACAGCTCACAGTGCATGTCAGAGCAAATGAGGTCGAAGGAACTCCCCAAGGAGCTCAGAGACAGAATTGTGGCGAGGCACAGATCTCGCCAAGGTTACAAAAGATTTTCTGCAGCACTGAAGGTTCCTAAGAGCACGGTGGCCTCCATAGTCCTTAAAGGAGCCCAGAAATCCCACTTTTTCATGTTAAAACATGTGTATTGGAATAGGACCTCATTTAAAATGTGCCAGAAACTGATACCAGAGAGTGAAAGTGGCTTCGTCTTTGAGTGCGGGCTCCCGCTTCTCACCAGAATCGGCCACAAGAGCGCACTCTCCACCGTACGCAATTTTCTATTTTCTCTCCGAATGACGTGATTCACAGAGGCTGCTAGTTACTAAGCTAGCCTCTTTAGCACCACCTGAAATCAGCTGATTTCCTGCCGCGGAGTAGCGTTTAATGACCAGCTTTGTCAGAGAGGAGGATGACGACGAAGAGGAGGAAAAAAAATCTGCCATGCTGAGCTGCTTTGGCAGAAATTCAGCAGTGTTTTCAGTGCTGTAACAGGAGGGACAGCACGACCAGAGACCAGTGGATTATATTTATTCAGTGAAGATGTGCAGTCGTTAAGTGTTGCTGCTTGCGTAACATATTATCTTTTGTGTCAGATGCCAGTAAACGATGGTAGACAAACGGTGACAACCTGCTAATGTAGCTACAAAAACTAACTGTTTGGTTAACTTCACCCCAGACGTCCGCCCCTTATATTCATCAGAGTCCAGCCCTTTCACTCTGTGGATCCTCTCTATCAACCGCACCGTTATGTTTTTATCACGTTTTTCTCTGTTGGGACATCATTTCCTTCACTTGGTCTGTGCTGATAAAACTTTGTTTTGGCTTTGACGTTTGCCTCGTGAACGCGCTTACAGACAGGTCTAATTCTCATACGTAGTCTTGTGACAAACAAAGGTTGGGAATAAAAAGAGGTCAAAATGAGCTCATTAAATTTTCGTCCCACCCAACTAGAATTAAAAATTCATTTGAAGATAATTTAAGAAGGATTGTGTTTGTAAAACACTAGGTTATGACACCTTTAAATGGAAGAAGTTTGGGACGACCAGAACTCTTCCTAGATCAGGCCGTCCAGCCAAACTGAGCAATCGTGGGAGAAGAGCCTTGGTGAGAGAGTAAAGAAGAAGCCAAAGATCACTGTGGCTGAGCTCCAGAGATGCAGTAGGGAGATGGAGAAAGTTCCACGAAGTCAACTATCACTGCAGCCTCCACCAGTCGGGGCTTTATGGCAGAGTGGCCATAAAGCCCCGAAGGAGTGGAAGCCTCTCCTCAGTGCAGACATATGAAAGCCCGCATACAGTTTGCCAAATAGCACATGAAGGACTCCCAGACTGTGAGAAATAAGATTCTCTGGTCTGAGGAGACAAGATTGAACTTTTTGGAGTTTATTCTAAGCGGTATGTGTGGAGAAAACCAGGCACTGCTCATCACCTGCCCAATACCATCCCAACAGTGAAACATGGTGGTGGCAGCATCATGCTATGGGAGTGTTTTTCAGCTGCAGGGACGGGACGACTGGTTGCAGTTGAAGGAAAGATGAATGCGGCCAAGTACAGAGAGATCCTGGAAGAAAACCTCTTCCAGAGTTCAAAACCTCAGACTGGGCCGAAGGTTCACTTTCCAACAAGACAATGACCCTCAGCACACAGCTGAAATAACAAAGGAGTGGCTTCAGAACAACTCTGGACCATTCTGGACTGGCCCAGCCAGAGCCCTGACTTAAATCCAACTGACCTGGAAATGGCTGTCCACCACCGTTCACCATCAAACCTGACAGAACTGGAGAGGATCTGCAAGGAAGAATGCAGAAGATCCCAAATCCAGGTGTGGAAAAACTTGCTGCATCATTCCCAAGAAGACTCATGGCTGTACGAGCTCAAAAGGTGCTGCAGTTTTTCTTTTTTAATACATGTGCAAAAATTTTTACATTTCTGTTTTTTCCTGTCAAGTTGGGGTGCTGAGTGTACATTGAGAAATAAAATGTTTTTTCTTTTTTTGGGGGGGAAAATGGCTGCAATGAAGCAAAGAGTGAAAACTTTAAAGGGGTCTGAATACTTTCTGTACCCACTTACTTACTTAATACTTAACTGTATCTCACAATGGTAAAGAATCCTTCAAAAATATCTGGATCCAGAAGGTGATCCGGATCACCATCAAAATTTAATGGGTTCTTTCTTGAGTTGAGACACACGACTGGTGAAAATTTCAGGTCAATCCGTTCTTTACTTTTTCCTTTAAGTTGCTGACAGACAGACAAACCAATGCTACCAAAAACATTACCTCCTTGGTGGAGGTAAAAAGAACATTTCACCAGTTAGAAAAGGCAAGCGTAAAAGTACAAGCGTGTAAATACAAGTCAGTTTTACACGTGTAAAACATTTGTCCCACATTTTGGACCCCTTCTCTAGAACCATTCGTATTTCTCTAATCCCGAACCAATCGGTAAGAAAAGCTAACTGCATCATTTGAAGCCTAAACTTCAAACACTGAAACTCTTGTGACATTTATAAAAATGAATTCAGCTCTGCAGAATGCTGATGAAACAACTTGTGAACAATATTTCTATTTGCAAGTTGTTTTTATGTATGGGTTTTATACTTTTTGTGAAGTATAAAACCTTTCAAAAACTCTTGTTTTTGAAAGGTGCGATATTTCTAAAATTAATTTGATTTTGATGTGTGCTCAAATTGCAGAAATTTTAATGAGCAACTGCTGAAGGTGCAGTGGAGAATGACTGACATCTAGTGGTACAAGTGGACACAGCAATGACTTCAAATGCCAAGCACCATTGTGAATGGATGGTAGCTGTCAGTGGTCAAAATTCTTCCAGACATAAACATGTTTTCATCTGCTAGTGGATTCACTGTCTTTGAGTGCAGCGATGACTCAGCTGCAGGGTACTACTTCAACATTGTGTACTGTCTTATGTGTGTTATCCCAGCTTGCGTCTATGCGATATGGAAAGCTGCAGCTTACAGACAGTTAATGAAAATATGAAGTCTTAATTAAAGGAAGATAAGTGCTTCAGAAGTCGACAGTTTTTCTTCCAGACTGAATTTAATGCAGCTGCAGCGTAGCAAATGCCCCCACCAGCTGCCGTGCAGTCAGCTATTATACTCTGTCATCTGCACCCATTTATATGTGCCAGAGTTTAATTAGGTTTAACAAAAGTTTGGCAATCTATTGTATATAAATGCAACACACATTTCCACGTTCTAATTAGCTTTTGTTGTGGTGGTTTTCCAGTATCCACATGCTTTGCTTATTGGAAATACTGGGACTGTTTATGAGTGGCTGTTTGATCTATTTGTGAATATATAAGGAAATACACATGAGCACATCCAGAGCATGATGCACTCTGTTTATGTTAATGCTGTCTGACTGGATTAAGCCATCGGTGAACCTCTTTCCAGCTCACTTTTCTCTCAGTTTAACACAGTAGGTCTGCATAATTTTATGAAGCATCTGTACTAATTGACCTATGGCTAAACCACGCCCCCAAACGCGATGAGCCAATCACAGTGCACATAGCTATCCAATACACTCAGACATTCTCTGCTTGAACATCCATTGAAATGCATTGAAATTAGTCCGTTTTTGTTCGTTTTTAATGTGTTTTTTTTAGTTTAAAATGGTCAAACGGTGTGCATGGGGTACATGCAACTCCGACACTACGTATCCTGAGAGGCTGGGCAACGAGGTGTATTTTTTGCCTTTTACCAAGCCACCTCAAGCCAAAGTTATGCAGCAGACCACAACATCACCTGAACGTGGATTAAATTACAGTAACAAGGATGTCTACATCTGTTCTAAGGTAAGGGAACATCCTATTTGAGGCAACATATTGTCACTTTGCTGGAAAGAAATATGAAGTTATCTTTAACATCCCTAATGTTAATTTAAGTTGGCTGACACTAGCCAAACATGCTAGTTTTTGTACTTCGGTAATGGTACATAAGAGGTCAGCTGTCGTGTAGTAATGTCGATAACGACACGCCTCTGGCTTCCAAGCTGCAGCCAGACTCTACTCCACTCCTGTGGCTGTTTAATCAGTTTTTGGCAGATGATCACTTTTTGGCACAACACCGGCAGCTGCGCAGTAGTTTGTACAAGAAACTGAAGGAGCGAACACTAGTCGCATTCCAGAGAGTTCACAGGCTTGATTTCGACTCGCAGTTCAAGACTTGTGAATAATGTTTTAAATTTTTTTTTGTTTGTTTTTATGTTTTTTAATTTATCTTGTCATGGTCTCTGTCTGATCTTCCGTCTGCTGTCTGTGTTAACAGCTGTCATCTCCCGAGATGTCACATAGCGCCTGTCACCGAATGTTGTTTGTCCGAGGGGGTGGAGGGGCCGTGGCTTAGCCATAGGTCAACTGTGGATAGGAAAGAAAATCTCTTCTTAAATGTAGAAAGAATCTGAAATTGCCAAAAAACAAAACAAAAAAACCCCCCAAAACAAAAGAGGTGTCAAAAGAGCTCATTTAAGCTGATTTCTATTCAATATGTTGATGGTGGCACAGTTTAATGTCAGAAAACAAAAACTCTGGACAAATGTTATACAGGCTGAATTATTGGCTGTACTGGATGCAAATCGAGCCTTTTAATGTGTAGAATTGAACAAACTTTGTACAAAGTTCATAAATTCAAACAAGATATATGAAGTTAAAAGACTGAAACCAACAAACTGGAAGGATGCAAATGCACTGAAAGGTTCTTACAAAAGTTTTACAGAGAAGGCTGCAGGATTATCAAGTTATACTTAAAAATAAGAAGAAACAGCTGTGGAAACCTACAATACACTGCCTGGCCAATCAAACAAATAAACAAATAAACACACCTGGCCTTGGTCAGTGCATCAGTATTCGGGGTACTGCACTGAAATGGTTTGAATCTTATCTGTCAAATGGAACTTTTTTTCTGTAATGATCAGTGATTAATCTTCCTCTGTTGCCTCTTTTTTTTGCGGAGCGCCTCAAGACTCCATCTTGGGGCCATCGTTGTTTTCTCTCTACATGTTGCCACCGGGGTCTGTTATAGCCAGACACAACTTAGCCTTTCATTGCTATGCAGATGACCTGCAGATTTATCTCCCTGTGTTCCCGAACACCTGTGGAGCACTTCTTGCCTTAGCTGATTGCATCTCAGACATAAAGTTGTTGTTAGGGCAAAATTTTCTTCACTTAAATGATGATAAAACAGAGAATATTTTATTTTATTCATTTCTATTTCTTTTGATCTTAATCTTCTATCCTCTAAACTGAAACCTGCTGTCAAGAACCTTGGAGTTATCTATGACAGCAGTCTCAGATTTGATAAGGACATTGATAGTGTGGTCAGGGGCAGCTTTTATCATCTATGGGGTTTATCAAGATTCAAATTTATTTGTAGTAATTTGCCCCATGCAATCTGAAATTTTGCACGAGGGGCCACTGTTTGCGAGTGATTTACCAAGAATGAAGGCGCAAATGACAGTGGGTGCAAACGTGTTGGAAACGCCCCTATATAAATTATGGTTTTGCGTGTGGCAAATTGCAAGAGACGACAGTGCTAAAGGAAATACGACGCACAAAGGGAGATATTAGTTGAGGAAGGAGATGAAAATATAATTTAAAATAAGTATGATAAATACAAAAATTTAAATAATACAACAGGTATCCGTGCAGAGTCTCAGAAGTGGCCAGTTTATGAGGACATGGATCAGGGGTTTCTGAACAAATGAAGTGTCTGCAGTAAACAGCATTTTTACTGCAGCGGCTTTGATGACGTCACTATTATGCAACACCATAACAAGTAAATGTCTGTAAATAAGGACGAATCACCACAAAAAGCCGCTTCGAGCTCAGAGGGGGGTCTGACTACTGTTTCGTAACAAAACATTGGTGAAAGGAAGGAGTTTGTGGCAGATAATGCCTTATTTAGAGGCTACGCGTGGTTGCCCTATCACTTCCATTATATTGGACATACGCTGATCTTGAGTGGATCTAAATATCTCCAGAAGGAATTCAAGTTACACCAAAACTGTCTGGGTGAGTAAATGAACATGTTTCATGCTAGAAAATAGGTCCAGATTGCAAAAAACTGAACTTCCCCTTTAAAGTATTGAAAGAAAGATACCAAAACATCATCATCATCATCACTAACAGTGGCAGCATCATATGACATCTTGATTACCACCATTATGAGACACAGAAACAAGAATCTGGCTGCTTTCACACATAATATCATCGCCAAAACTCTCAGGAGTGTAAACAAATGACATTTTTTGTATCTGTACAGTGGTATCGCGATACTCAAAAAAGTATTGATTCCAATATTTTGTCTGGCTGGTACCGAGAATCCGTTTGACAATTGTTAAAATATCCACCCACTGCAACATTCTAGTGACTCTGCACCATTGCAGAAACACTAATCAGAGCCTCAATGGTCCATTTGCCCTCACTCCTTTGTACCTTGGGACGGCCCATGATATGGTGGGAATGCGCAAACAGAGGGTTAGTGTGTAGGAAGCAGGTTGGGATTGAGCCTCATATCACACGAAACACACACATGCACACGCGCCCACATATACACCCCCCGTCTCAATGCCTCCCAACCCCTAATTTTTGTCTCTTAAGTGAATAGACACATTTTACTTGAATTCAGTTGAAATGGCAGAAAAAGGAAACATGAGTCATTTTAAATGAACCAAATGTGGTCAAAGTGGAGCTCATTCAATGAAACGGCTGATAAGAGACTCCTGAAAATAACAGACCGGTGAAGAAACTGCCGATCTAAAAAATATGAAACCATATTTTCCAAAAATAAATCGTATATCTCTGAGGTGAAGTATAAACAGCTACAAGGAAAATACACCAGAACCAATGATGCAAATACTCGAGTACCTCAAAGCGATACGAAATTCAATACTGCCTCCGACTGCTGCCTCTGTAAGTACTGCCCCATGGTTTTGATTTACAGTTTGATTTATTACCACTTTTTAGATTTGATCTGGCAGCACGGCTCTTCTGAAGCAAAAATTCACCTCAATGTGCAGCTTTCAGCTTCTATTTATCCACCTGGTTCCTACAAGGTCTAAATCAGGACACTTTCAAGCACACATCTGTGGAAGAACGAGCCGCCCTCCATCAGATTTTATCTGCACTTTGAAGTTGGATCAACACAATAAATACAAACTATTTCATTATTCAAATGATCTCATCAGCGTCATGCAGATGATTGTGTATTTTTATTATTTTTTCTCTGTCTGAATCCAATTACCCAGGATGCACAGCGACACCTAAAGGAAAATCATTCTTCAACCAAAGGGGGAGAAGAGGATGCAGGGAAAAATGATTGGAACGTATTATGTGTGTGTGCTTGTGTGTGGCGACTGTGACTGTGTGTAATAAGAGGCTCATAACTCACCCCGTATTCTTGATCAATGAGCTCGGGTTTGAGCAGGAAGTCTGGGTATCCAGTCATCACCATCATGTGCTTCAGCTGGGAGATGAGGAGCAGAAAAATGATGATAAAAAGGAAGGAATCCAAGCAGACCTGAGCAGCCCTGTCACACATCCACATGTAGTAACACACACACATGAATCAGCTAATCAGGCAAACCCAATGTAATAGGATTACAGGGAAGCTCTTTATATTCAGCATGGCCCTCTAAAAGGATTATAACTTTAGATTGTAAAAGTATTAGAGGGATATCTTGCGGTGCAGACCCTAAATCAGCACCACAGAGAGAACTGGATTAGGCCATCCTCACTTCTCAATGTCAAGCCCTTCATGTATCCTATCACTCCTCTATCTAACCAACCAATCAGTCAAACTCCCACAGAGGAAAGAATCACAAAGAAATAATTAAATGCTTCTTAAATACTAATCGGATCTGCCAGGAAGTCGTGATTCAAAGGTCTAGCAAGGCAACAAACCTTTGCTCTGGCAGCCTCTTTGGTGGCTTCATCCATCCAATCCAGCTCCTGCAGTCTGAGATCCAGAGAGTGCTTTATGTCCTCTACCAGCTCCTGTACCTGGAGGGACACCACATCATGTAGGAGAAAGTTTTCACCTTGAAAACTCTAAACAATTTTTTAAAAGATGTAAAAGTACATGTAGAAGCCCAAATCTTTTAATCCCAGTAAACATCCAGATATTATTTTTCAGGAAAAACTCAGTTGTCAGATTATGAGGTTACAATGATGTAAACTGAATGAATGAATAGGTATTTCATCACAAAGGCCAACCAAAACAAAAAAAAACCCAATTTATTACTAACAGAACTTTGGATAAACACACATAATCACTTAATATTCAGTTGAAAATTGGAAATAAAAATCAGATGGGTCATCCTGCAGCCATCCTCTAAATGTAAGGCTGGAAAACTGTCACAAACTTCATAAATAAGGAGGAGAAAGTGTTTTTTTCAGTTCACCTTTGTGACAAAATCAGCTTCTGTTGCTGAGATAATGCAAAATTCCATTTTCTTTAATGTCATGATTAAAAAAAAAATTAATGTTACTCCACAGATTCGTTTGCACAGACATGTTGATTTTGACAGTTATAGCATCAGCTCCACATCAGCTCACGCCATCGTCTTTCCACACACAATAGAAAAAACAAAACAAAACAAAAAAACAGCTTAACTTACATCACAGAGCTCAAATGAGATGCGTCACCCTTGACCGTGACAGGTTTGTTTCTGAACTTCTGTGACTTTTAAATGTAAATTTACAGAATATTTCTGGGTTTTTAAGCTGATCGTAAATTCTTTTACTTACTGAATTTATTCAATGTTTGTCAGCATTGTTGTCTTATTCTACAGTATAAAGACTTTATTGTCTTATCTTACAGTGATTTGGTGATACTGCTGCCGTAGTTCTTATTTGGGTGCATTTAGAACTTGAGAACATTAAGAGCATTTAGAGCTCATAGGCCTACATAATTTTGGAGGTTTAATTTTTCTTTTTTATCTCTCAATCTGGCCAACACTGTATCTGTTTTAGTAGTCAGAATTTTTTTTAAAGGGACTTGAGGCAAGATTAAGAAACGAAACTTGCGACTGCCGTGACTGGCGCTTCAGGTAACTGCAGCCACGAGCCAAGCCGTGACGGGAGTGTGCACAAACTGAAGCTATAATGTTGTTTACTCACCTTTCTCTTCGTAGTTACACTTTTTAGTGTCTTTCAGTTGATCTGGATCGTTTGCTGACGGCAGAAGAATCCATAACTATCGCTTACAGTGTTTGAATTTACCGCGACCGGCTTCTTCCTGGATCAAAACTGTGGATGTAGCATCATTTGACGTCACGTCTGCAGGGCAGCGTGGGAAATTCAGACACCAAATTGCAGCGCATTTTGCAGCACACAGCCTGTTCAAGGCAACGGAGGGAAAAGTGGGTGGAAACGCTATTTTTGGTATTTAGCGTTTAATCACCCATTAGTATTAAAAAAATGGACATGCATGTTTGTTTGTTTTTTTAAATTCCTGCCTCTAGTCCCTTTAAAGAGAGTCCCTACACAAATTCTACAATTGAACTTTTAATATTGTCTGACAGTATTTTATGAACCAGCCTGTAATGGAGAAATGGCTGATTTTTCAAGTTTTACAACTGGTCAAAAAATTAAATGTTAACATCAAAGGAAGCTCAGGTAAATTTTTTAATAGCTACTAATTTGTTTTATTTATTTATTTTTTAAAGAGACGTATCTCAAGCCGCACACTTCCCCGAGTGCACTGGAATTCAGTGCGTAGTGCGCACTGTGTACTTTGTCTGTAGTGCACACTATTGTTGCCAAATGCTGACCTGAATAGAGCACTGCAGTTACCGGAAGTGACGGACTAGCATTGCCCGCTAATGTGAGCTAACTCTATTGAGCCGGTATAACCGCAGCCTCAAACAAATGACCAGATCATAACTGCCATCAGGGAGTGAACAGCTTGGTAGCATGCTACTCATACATTAGTAATTATGTCTAAATCATTTCATAAACGTTACTTAAATCAGTATTATACCGCCTCCGATGCAGCAGGGGTCGCCACCGCTTTGTTCACCGCCGTTAGTCAGCTCTGAAAACAGAAAGTCCCGCCTTTTCAGCTACGTCAGCAAGATGGCGTCCGTTTAACGCGAGTAGTGTGCTTCATTTTGCACTTCGTTTTTTGCCCGTTACTAGGACAACATCCGGATACTTTCAGAGCACTGAAGTTTGGCTTAAATGACACCATGAACATGAACTACACACTCAAAAATAGTGTTTGAAGTGCTCAAGTACGCGGTTTGAGACATGGCCTAAATGGGATATTTTTGTCCTAAAACATGAGGGCAACAGTGACATCAAACTGCTTCAGAGGCTCAAAATATTCTAAAACCTTCTAAATTTCCTTTCAATGTTTGGTAATTGTGAGGTGGACTGAAATTTTTTCAAGATGCTGACATGAAAAAAGAAAGATTTTAATCTTTGTTTTACAGTAGTTTATAAAACAGGTGGGAAAAAGAAAAGCATTTAAAAGTACATAAAATATAAATAGAAAAATATAGGAAGAGAAACAAAACTATATTAATCATAATAAAATAACACAAAATAAGTAAATTACATCTAAATTATTAAAAGAAGCAACAGTCTAGATATTTAAACGATACTGTGCAGATTTCATAGCCTGGTACACCAGCCTGACTAACGCCATGTATGAGATACACGGCAAGTCAGTCTGGATTCCCTCCGCTGGAGAATGAGTTCCAATGCGAGACGAGAGGCGGGACTAACAGGAGGAAAGTGAACCGGAGAGAACCAATCAGAAGTGACTGTAGCTGGCGTAGCTCGGCACTCTGTTGCTACGTTGCTATGGCGACGCCGGAAGTCAGCGTTTACACGTTGTTTTTCCCTCTCTATTTAATGTAGTTTTCTTGTGTATACTAACATAGAATGTTTGGTTTTATTATTATAAATACTCTGTTACATGTCAACATTGTTTATTGCTGAACTACCAATATGAGAAAGCGTTTGTGTCGCACGTCATGTGACTATGACCCGGAAGCTGTTAGTTACGCACCAAAACAGAGCAAAAACAGCGGTGGAGACGTCGGAGGAGTTTAACGTTCATCTGTTAATAATTCTACTGCTGCGCTGTGATTGGTCCGGTCAATTTTTTTACCGGAGTGGAATCATTCTCCAATGGAGGGAGCCCAGACTGACTTGCCGTGTATCTCATACATGGCGTTAGTCAGGCTGGTGTACCAGGCTACAGATTTCATGGATAGATGCATGAGAGAAGAAGTAAAGTTGGTGAAAGTTTAATCTCCACGGGCAGTTTGTTCCACATATTTACAGCTTCTCCATATTTACTCTCTACTCTGCTCTGGACAAGCTCACCCAAGTCCTTCGATCTAAGAGCACTGCTGGGTTCATACTCTCTGGATATATCACAGATCTATGGACTGAAAACCAGTGTAAAGATTTTAAAACCGGTGTGATGTGTTCAGATCTTTTAGTCCTGGTTAAAACTCTAGCAGCAGCGTTCCGGATGAGCCGCAGCCGTTTGTTGCTCTTTGTGGGAAGTCGAGTTAAAAGAGCGTTACAGTAATTCAGTTTACTGGAGAGTTATTTTTTGACACAGATTAGTTTTCTTGTTTGTCAAAGTGGCATTAATGTTTTGTGTCACTGTTTCCTTATTTTTCGCTGATTAATCCAGGTGTGCTTTACCTCAGTAACCACTACGACAATGGCCAGACACACCTGGATTAAAGCAACCCTTACCGATGTTGCATTGTTTCACTATTCTTTTAATGAAGTAAAATACTATGAATGAGGTAATGGAACTCTGAAATACAAGACAGACCCACCATTCATCAAAATAAAATTTTATTCCAATCTCTACATTTTCAATGAAGACTCCAACCAATCATTGTAGTGGGGCCCACGCCAAAGACTGGCTGAGGGACCTGCCTGTCAGACCTTTGATTCCGCATTGGGAGGCGGAGGGAATGGGGGTGGGTCTTTGGATTGAAGCGGGACAGTTGATATTCAAATAATTTTGCTGTGCTGTCTGAAATGCAAGACTGGTAAGGGTTGCTTTATTCAGTTTGTCCAGTAATAAAAGACAGAAAACTAAGGAGCTGGCTTAAAGGGATATTGTGTAAGTTCTCCTGTTATCTATTCACAAAAACTGATTATTTGGTTCAAAAGTGTTTTTTCATTAATCAGTAATCACTCCCATCAACAAACTGAAGTGCTCCTCTAAGCTCTGAATTTGCCGTTTGTATAATTCATATCTACATGGAACGGGGCGGCTCGATGGGGGCTACCATGTCGTATCGCCATGTTTTTACGTTCAGTAGAAGCGTGACAGCAGGAAACCACAGAAACTCACCGGAGACACCGGAGTTTTCAGCTCAGTTCGAGGTGATGTTTTTGAAAAGTAACCGTGGTGCAGTGAGGAGGAACCAGCGTCACACTGATGCTGCGTTCACGTGCAGTCGGGCAGACGGCTGTCGGTAACCAACCAGATGTAATTTTAATCACAGAAGCCGAGAGAAAGACGGTAAAACATGGGTCAGGGAAAACAATACGACATCACCATGACAACAAATCAGATGTGGACTGAAGTCACTGTAACTGACGGACCACATCTTCACATAGAGGCCGGTGATAACTTTACATGCATCGGCTGTCGTCGGTCTGCCCGGTTTCATGCGAATGCAGCATGAAAAGTACGAGGGAGCTGCTCCCAATATACAAATGTTACACAATTCCCCTTTAAGTTCAGGGAGTGGTAGAGTTGTGCATGTCGCTGCACGATCTGTTCAGGTAGCACGATCCGTAATGTCAGCTCATTGCACATGTGTGGAAAGGAAGACTTTAAGATCGCTGTTGAATATGCTGGATTTAGGAAAATAATGTCCTGAAAATAATAACTTCCATCCTTAAAGGAGTGATGACATAACAGTAAAAACTAGTTCATGTTGTTGGCAATACTGCATATGTCAAATCTCCAAAGAAAAAACAGCATTTTTTCAGCGGGGGATTGTTTTCAAACGCCAGACCTCCCTTCCTCAGTGAAAGAGTTGGGTGCGGTAATGATATGCAGCTTTACCCGGAGACCAAGTTGACTTACTTTTGATTGGCTCCATGTTATTTTGGCTAAGCGAAGGGTGCATAGGCCGTTAGGAGAGAGAGGGGGGGGGGGGGGGGGGGGGGGCGCTGTTTACTTGATGGTGTGCTCTAATTGGAGCAAATGAAACGAGAATGATAGAACTGCGTAGAATGATAAGCTGCTGTCTGATTCAACCGTTTCTGAACAAAGAGACAAAGCTGACAGACCATAAACAGGAACTTTGATTCTCACTCTGGACATTCACATGGCCTCATCAGTGCACAACAGATCATATTATACCCCCAAAACCCCAGAAAAGTGAAATTTGGTGTTGTGGCACCTTTAATAAAAATAGTAATGAATGAAGGGATGAACGTTATTGATTTTGAGGTGATGAATGCTGTAATACAATTAAAATGGCTGCAGATGTTTATAAAATATGAAAAAAGTGTATGGTTTAGTTTCCCTTTACATCTTTTTCAAAGAGTTGGTGGAATTAAATTTCTGTTGAGATGTGATTTTGATCTCTTAAAGTTGCCGATAATAAAAGAAATATTCAACATAATAGAAAATCGTTACACAGAGTGGGAGGAAAAATGAGTTTGGGTCATCGTTCACATATAAAATGGTGACATTTTAGATTACACAGATTTTAATCGCAAATTCAATTTAGACTGTCCACAGAAACAATTTCTGTCTGTAGTCAAGGCAGTTCCTGGGGCTACGTTTCGGCCCGTCTTAGTATGTATGAATGTTAAACTTCCCGGTTAGGATACAGAGGATAAAATCAGTCAAGATGACTGACAATAATTTCAGGAAATTCATCAGTAAAACTTGTACAGTGTCTTGAAGATCTGTAAATGATTAAAAACAGAATTTAATGAACACCACTTAGAATAAAACTAATATATTCAAAAGAGGTCTTTTTACACTGGAATCTGTCTTTAAGAGGCACCCTCCCTTCCTCCTTTTCTCCCGTTTTGGCAGCTGCTTCATTAAGAACAGAAGCCCTTATACTTCCTGTTAGATGTTAAAGCACTGTTCTTCATGGCCACCGTCCTGCAGGTTTGAGTTGTTTCTTGCTTCAACACCCCCAATTTGAAGTCAATGCACCATCAACAGACTTGTGCAAAACTTTAGGCAGCAGGGAAACTACTGCAAATGCAAATTAGCACAATGCTCAATCTGGTGCAGCCATCTTTAAAAAATTTTTTTTTGCAAATGATCACTGCACACAATTTTTTCTCATAAAAAAACGAAACAAAAAAGCAAAACAATAAAATCACCTAAATCCAGCAGGATTATGGCTCCTGAGGACTGAAAATGGACATCCCTGTCCCGAAAGAAAAGAGGACAGGTTGTCTCTGCATGAACAAATGTAACAGGTAACCTTTTTTTTTTTCTTTCTCATCTCTTGCCTTTCAGCTTTTAACTCCTGAGACTCATTAATTCCTGTTCGTGCTGAGGTCAGCAGCGTCAGTGAATCAGTGAAGGATACACACTCCCGTTTAATGAGGTCTGCAACCTGTGTGAACATGCCAAAATATCACCGTGCACACTAAAACAATGTGAAACAGGCCTGGTGGACACATACAGTAACATAACCTTGAGAAACCTCTCCGCTCTAATCCATAGAAGATGAGCACATGCAGCATCGACACCACTGATTTGATTTATTAAAAGATTTTTCAGATGCTTCTGATTAGTTCACTGCTGCAGGCCAGATCAAAAAAGTCTCTGTCCTCTCTAGTATTCATCAGAAAAGCTCCACTAGCTTGAAGCATCTTTTTAAAGTTAGACTTGGTGTTTTATTATAATTTTAAATGGAATGGAAGGAACTCAGAAACTTAACTCTCAATTAAGTTACCGTACATAGAAAGTAATTACCAGCCAGAACTTACTCAGTTGTGTAGAGCTAGCTTCATGCTTTATGGTCCTGAGCTACAGAAGATTTAAAAGTTTGTAAGAGAAGAAGAAAGGTGGCTCAGTGGAGGGTGAAGTGGGAGGGGTGGAGAATATAAGTATCAGAGGAGGGTGAAGGGAGATGATGAGGGGCTTAAAGAAAGAGCAGGGGGGTTACAGAGGTTAGGAATCCCATCGGGAATCATATCCCCATGACCTGGAATGAACATGAAACCAGGTTAAGATTTCATACGAGAGTATTCAGGCAGACCAAAGGTTGGAGAAGCAGTGAATGAGAGAGAGGTTCATCCAAATTACTTTCTCTGGTCAAGGTCAAATGAGAAGTTTTATTGCTAAGACTTTACATACAATTGTATGTTTTTATAGATGAGAACTAATGTTGATGGGTACTGCAGCAGATGGCATGTTTTCAGACAGAACAGAAAACCGCACTGTTCAGACCCGGTGCCCGAGAGGGCCAGGCCCTCACATTTACACACCAGGGGTGTCATTTATAAACGTTGCGTACACACAAAACGGGGCCTGAAACTGGCGTAGACCAGTTTCCACGCAAAAGTTGTGACTTGACGGGAAAATGTGCGGTCTTTCACGTTAACTCTGACCCTTGCGTACGCTGGTTTCGGAGACTGAGGAAACTGGCAGCACAGATGGTGAGGTTGGGAACTGAAACCACAATGCATCATGGTTCCTCTGGTGGCAGTGTGGGGTCCTGTCACTTGGATCTAACTGATAATGCACCCTGACTATTACCCTGATGGTGTTCTCCTCTGGCAGACTGGTTAGCACACATGACTTTTAGTCAGGAGACAGGAGATCGAGCCCCGTCCGGGCTCTCCTTATGTCCTGCCACACTCAAACATTTAATTCCACCTTCATATCAAATTCTGATCATAGACTGACTTTAAAGGATTCAAACCAGCAGCATTATTCATGCTGCAGGTGAGCTAAAACTGTAAGAACTTTTCAAATAAATAAAAAGATCTGTAAGCAAACTTTTATGTTTAATCAACTTTTCATCAAAGTTTTCTCACTATCATCTTCCTCTACCAACCATCATGATGATATACAGTATTTACCACATTAACACACAGTGTGAGAAGGTGCATGGCAGTCAGACTGATTGATGTAAACATAATACTGTAGGGACACTTGTGCGTAATGCTGCGCATGGATGCATCGGTGCTGCTGGAGGACCTACAGATGGGAGAATTAGAAGGGAACGCGTTTTCAGGGATTCACCAGGATTTCCTGGCCCAATGATGATGACTGGCTAATAAACAGATTTACTTTAGCAGTGCTTTTGTCTATGAACTGGACCCAGATAGACCGACCCACCGAAACCGAGCCCACCCCGACGCATCAGCAGCTGCTGACCACAGGCGGAGGTGTTTGGTTGGGGGGGGGGGTTATAAAAGAACACCTTTTTGGTGTGGTGCACTTTTGCTGCACCACGCCAAAAAGATGTTCTGTGTTCTGCACAAAGTCGCTTTGACACGGCGTTCCCTCCACAGTTCCACGGCGCGATTTCTGAACTGACCTCTGTTACATCATCACCAACACAACAACCTGCTGCCATCAGCAGACTTTCGTCCATCTGTGATTCCGCTGTGATGCCCACATAAATTGTTTTTGTGAAGCTCCACTTCAGTTTTCGTGAATTCTGTTTTATTGTCTTTTCAGTCGCCACAATTAAACTTTAAATACCTCAGATCAACTGTCTCATTTATATGCAGCAACATCCATGAGGTACTTTGCATTGACCATTTATGGAAGAATGTAGTACGCAAACTTTTGGTTTTGGGCGTGCGTACACTTTTAGTAAAGATCCTACGCACAGTTTTAGAAATGAGACCTCAGGCCCTCCCATCTGGCCTTTTCATGTTAATTCAAATATATCTAAATCTAATTTTAATATTTTTTATAATATTAATAATATTAACAATATCAATTTAATTAATCAATTAATTTGATTTAAAATTTATTGTTTAATGATTATATAATTTTCATAATTAGAACTGGTTCCTGTTTGTGCTTCTATCGGTTGAGTTTTCTCAATAGATCTGCAGGTTGTGTGTGTGTGTGTTAATCCACCGATAGGTGTGTATTATCATCAGATGTCACAATATGTTCTAGGCATATGCCACCCCTGGGTGAAATTAAGCCTCCCCCTGCAGTCCCCTGAGTTGGACAAGAGGGCAGAAGTGTTTTCTAGCCGACTCAGTCATTCTCTGAATCTTTAGCTTAGCTTAGCATAGTTGCTGTAATCTGGCGTATCCAACTAGCACCACTTGGCGAAAGTGAACTAATTAGCCCGAGATTTTTTGCCAATTACGTTTTGTGACCCGCACATTTTGAGTACAAATGAAGAGCTGATTTATAGGAGAACTGTATGCCGCGGAAGTACAGGCCAATCACAGGCCAACCTCGGCTACCTTTTGTTTCTATCTGCGGTGCTTCGCCTGTGATTCGCCTGTTATGGGTCAGATGAAGAGAGACCTAGTTCGTAGAATTAGTGTAATATACCCCCCCCCCGCCCCCCCCCCCCCCTCTCCCCCCCCCCCCCCCCCCCCTCCCCCCCCCCTTCCCCCCTCCCCCCCCCTTTTTTCCCCCCCCCCCCCCCCCCTCCCCCCCCCCCTCCCCCTTCCTCCCCTTCCCCCCCCTCCCCCCCCCCCCCCCCCACCCCTCCCCCCCCCCCCCCCCCTCCCACCCCCTCTCTTTGTTCCCCCCCCCCCCCCCCCCCCTCCTTCCCCCCCCCCCACCCTCTTCCCCCCCCCCCTTCCCCCCCCCTCCTTCCCCCCCCCCTCCTCTTCCCCTCCCCCCCCCCCCCTCCCCCCCCTCCCCCCTCGTTCCCCCCTCCCCCCCCCCCCCCCCTCTCCTCCCCCCTCTCTCCTCTTCTTTCTCTTTCTTTTTTATCCACAACCCTCCCCTCCCCCCCCCTCCTTCTCTTCCCTATCCCCCTCCCCTTCCCCCCCCGTTCTTCCCTCCCCCCCCCGTTCCCCGAACCCCCCCGGATTCCCCCCCCCCCCCCCCCGCCCCCCCTTCCCCCCCCGTTTCCCCCCCCCCCCCCTTTCCTCCCCCCTTCCGCCTCCCCCCCCCCCCCCCCCCCCCCCCCCCCGGCCCTTTTCTTTAATATTCACTATCAACTGAATTTGGGTCATGGGTGAAGGAAATAATTCAGGTAAACTTGTTGCTCGAACTATGATGCTGTTTTCCTCTTAACTGGATTCATACTCGCGCTGCCTTCGTGTCACAGTGGTGACGCCATCACCGCCGTACGCCCTGTAGAAGTCAACAGAAGCTCAACCCGAACCCCTTCAAGCCTGACGTGCAGCCGCTCTCAACAGAACAGCAACTCTTTTTTTTTCTTTTTTACTCAAACATGAGTGTATGGAGAGGCATGTGTCTGCAGCCCTGGAGACCGCAGGTTACTATTGAGTGTACGGGTGATAGTCTCCAGGTATCTCCGTAACACTCCACCTCCTCTCCATGAAAGCACCAGCACAATAAAGCCCCCAAAAATGTGAAACTTCTGTTCACCAGGAACAAAAATGAATCACACATAATAAAAGTAACAATGGGGTAGTTAGGCCTTGTATTGTTGCAGTTGTATATGTTTAGTTTTTAGCTTCTAGTTGCTGCTCCTTTCCTTTGTTGGTTCGTGGATTATCTTGCCAGGTTTGTGTTGGTTTTCCCCTTTTGGCTCCCTTTATGTTTTAGGCAGTTTACCTGTTTTTGATTTCATTCTTTTGAGCAGCATCCCTAACCCCATCTCCTTTGAAGAACCAGTATTTGTGCTTTGTTTCTGCCTCTACAGCAATAAAACTATTTGACCTCACCTGAACATCCTGACACCAGCATTCATTTGTTGCGGTTACTCAAACCCTGACTGAGTCAGGATTTAACAATATACTGCAGAAAATGGGTCGTAGCATGGGCACAATCAGATGCTGTAAGTAATTTATTCGCCAGTGGCTGACCAAACGATTAGAGCTGTCATTAGCATTATCTCATTTAGATTACGCATCAGTTGTTTAGTCAAATACCAGAGAAATCAACAGAAAAGGGAACACAAATTGTGTTGAGTTGAGAACTAACGTTGCCGCAATGCTTAACAAATTGCCTTGGTTAACTGTAAACGACAAAACTGAAATATTCTTAGTAATCTATTTCTGATGTCTATAGTGATAAAGCTCCTGAAATCATTTACAGGAAACTGTCATCTTTTTTGCTGATCATAATTATGGCACAAGACAAACACGGTTTGTTCTGCCAAACCAGTTTCAGTGGGCAGTTTTTCTTTTTTTTTTCTGGCCATGGCTGCATGGAATGGATTACTGGGATTTGTATTGGAAAAAGAAAGATGTTTTCAAAAGATGTTAAAACTTGTTTTCTATATACAATGGACATGACTGGAAAAATACTGATAATATTGAAAGATGTCATGATCTGTATTAATGAGCTGTTTTTATTTTTGTGTCAGAGTATAAATGTATTGGTTTTAATTTTGTGTATTGGGCTGTTGTATTGTAAATTCTATTAGTAAGTGAGGGTGTGCATAGTTTAAAGACACACAACGTAACTTTTAGACCTTAAAAATCTGTGTTTCTGACTCATTTTGATGGCACACCAACACTCATTATGGGCATTTTCAAGCCATCACTGCCCAGAGGCGTCCCAGGGCTCAGAAACAGCAGTATGTAAGTTTCCCATCCGGGACGCGACTCTGACGTTGCAGCCGACTATTGACCTATGGCTAAGCCACGCCCCCTCCACTCACTCGGACAAACAACATTCGGTGACAGGCGCTATGTGACATCTCGGGAGATGACAGCTGTCAACACGGACAACAGACGCGTGATCAGACAGAGAGACCATGACGAGATAAATTAAAAAACATAAAAACAATACAAACAAACAAAAAGAAATTGTTCAGAAGTCTTAAACTGGGAGTAGAAATCAGCCTGTGAATCTCTGAATGTGACTCGTGTCGCTCCCTCAGTTTCTTGCACAAACTGCTGCACGGCTGCTGTTGTTGTGCCAAAAAGTGATCATCTGACAAAAACTGATCAAACAGCCACGGAAGCGGAGCAGTCTGGCTGAAGCCAGAGGCGTGTCGTTATCGACGTTACTACACCACACCTGTACTACACGACAGCGTCTTATGTACCGTTACCACGTACCAAAACTAGCATGTTTAGCTAGCGTTAGCCAACTTAAACTAACGTTAGGGAAGGTAACTTCATATTTCTTTCAAGCAAAGTGACAACATGTTGCCTCGAATACGATGTTGCCTTACCTTAGAACAGATGTAGACATCCTTGTTCATTTTATCCACGTTCAGTTGATGTCGTGGTCTGCCGCATAACTTTGGCTTGATGTGACTTGGTAAAAGGCAAAAAAATACACCCTGTCACCCAGCCTCTCAGGATACCTAGTATCGGAGTTGCATGTACCCCATGCACACGTTTGACCATTTTAAACTAAAAAGAACACATAAAAACGAACAAAAACGGACTAACTTCAATGCATTTCAATGGACGTTCAAGCAGAGAATGTCCGAGTGTATGGGATAGCTGTGCGCACTGTGATTGGCTCATCGCGTTTGGGGGCGTGGTTTAGCCATAGGTCAATTGGCAGCCGTCACTTACTAGCAAACGTATATGTACCAGATATGAACACCGCGGGTGTTTTCAACGCGCATCATGTCGGATTCTGTAAGGAAACGCAAGAAATCATTACCAGAGGAAGAGAGGAAAAGACAAAGAGGAAGGGACAGAACAAGAGTCAAGATAAGACTGTCTTTTACTGGCTGGAGTACGATGAAGATGGATGCTAGTTTAGCCGCCGATAGGGGGCGCGTCACTGAGAAAACTGTTAAAAGTTCTGTTGTGTGTCTTTAAAAATTTATGTAAATAACTTGCTATATGGAGGAGACTTCAGGAAGAATAGTAACCATCAGCAACCTCCGGTGGCCCGCTATGAGTCTACCCGGAAGAAGTAATTTTTTGTAGTTCTCCCTTGATCCACTAGGGGCTGCAAAACAGAGCAAATCCCCAAAGACTCCCATGTTAAAAAGAACAACTTCACAGCAGAAATAAACATGTTTACAGCCTGGTTCAAAAAAATCATTTTAGGTTTAATAGGTCAAGTTTACCTTCATGTCAACTGTGAGGGGGGTGAATTTTTTTAAAAGTCATCCGTTTAGATGTTGTTTACTCTTGAAATCACACAAGAGTGTCCTTTTAATTGACATCCAGCAGACCGGAAGCCCGGCCTGCTGACCGGTGGCTTCTCGTTAGCTCTCAGTAATAATGGATTAGATTTATATTGCACTTTTCAAGCGCTTTCAGTAGGTCCATTATTCTTTCACTTCTCAGTCATACTTGGTGATGCTAAGTATGCAGCCACAGCTGCCCTGGGGCAGACTGACGGAAGCGTGGCTGCCATTTCGCACCTACAGCCCCTCCGACCACCACCGGAACCATTCACATACATTCATACACTAGTGGTGCCCTCACTGGAGGCAAGGAGGGTTAAGTGTCTTGCCCAAGGACACAACGACATATGTCTGGGGGATCGGGATTCGAACTGCTGATCCTTCGACCATTGGCCAACCTGCTCTACCACCTGAGCCACAGCCGCCCGGGTGCTATTCTGCTACAAACTGAGACCAGTAAGGAGTAAGGACCTGAGTAGCACAACGGCAGTTTTTAGTCAACTAATAGCAAGTCTAAGCGTGTCTTACCTTTACCCCACCGCTTAGGGGGGCTAATCTTTGTTAGCTCCTTTAGTTTCGAGTTAGCTCGGTTAGCGTTTAGCCCAGAGTATGTTAGCTGTCAATCATTTGCCCCGCGGCTCCATGCGACCTTGCCTTTGCCCATTTTAGTATTTTCTGGGAGTGACGACACACGTGACACTGCAAGATGGCAATGCTGGGACACACCAAACTGGCTTCATTTTCAGCTCTTCAGAAACCAACAGGTGACATAGCTGCAGGTTCGTCCCTCTATTAACGGTCCATGATGGCAACTGACACTTTAGTAGCTAATGGGGAACTTAAAAGAAGTAAGCTGCATAAAATTGAACATGTTTGGTTGAGCACAAACAGCCTTTCTCTAGGCTGAACTTATGTGAAGTAGGTTAGTTACTAAGTGCTCCACCATGGTTCCTCTTTGATTGGATGTAGAAGTTTGTCTGGTGACCAGATCATAATAAAAACATCGGTGCTGTGCGGATCCATAGTGCAGGATCGATCTGTCATCTGTCTGTTTAGCTTCTTAAATCAGCTGATCTTAGCCTCAGTCTATTGATTATAAAGTGTGATTGTTGGTTGAGAACTAAATTAAATGTTGTTTGTCTGTTGAATCTGTTACAGCTCATATCAGCTGGATCCAATTTTAAGTGTCAGCTTACAGTGATAATTTTTTTCAACAGTAGAGAAAAACACATATTTTTAATGACATTGCGTACTTTGTCTGTTTTAATATGGGCCAAATATGAAATGATCAAACTTGAGGATTTTTCCTCTTAAATTCAAAATTCACTTGATAAACAGGGCCTGCCTGAAACCATCGTGACTGTGTCCTGACATTGGTGATAACCTGAGAGATGAAGCTGAGCCTACAGGAAGAAAAGATGTGTTCAAAGATTTTCAATCATTTCTGCTTTTTAGCTTCACACATGAAAAAATGAATAGAACTAAAAAAAATTCTTCTGGCATCTTCTGTGTGACAAAAATGTCATAAATGAGACTTTCCATAGTCCTGTCCATATTCGTACCTTGGCTTTGCTCTGTGAGGAGAAGTGCTGCTGGACAAACAGGGCTCCCAAGGCCATGCCAAAGTGTTTGTTGGCCTGGGTGAGGCAGAGCCGGCCGAGCTCCAGCTGCTGCTCGGTGCCATCAATCTCTCGAGAAAACTCGTGGATGGTGCTGCGGAACGCGGTGGACAGATGCTCACTTAGTGCTGCCACGATGCGCCACAGCATGTAGTTATGGACAACCCTGCAGGAAAAGAAAGACAATGACATTTCATTTATTAATGAAAACATTTCCTCTGCAAAATTGTGTTCTTATTCAACATCTGCAGGAGTGAAAGTTGAGGCAACCAGGAGCTGATCGGTGCTCACAACTTAAAAATGAGGAGTTTTTCTCTCCATCATCTAAAAAAACAAAAACAAAGATAAGATCCTGTTCTTCTTTCACAAACACAGTAAATGTAACAAGGTTATAATGGTTTTGGATTTTTGATTAGTTTCCATTTTTATTTAGTTTTGTCTTTTTGTTTTTCAATTCAGGTAGTTTTGTTAGATTTTTGTGCAGGTTTAGTTTTCTATTAATTGGAAAATGCTTAGTTTTATAGTTAAATTTCATTAGTTTCAGTGTTAGTTTTAGTTTTATTGTTTTTTTTGTTGTGATTTATAAGTATTTGTCAGGTGTGACATTCAAAATCATCAGAAAGTAATATATAATAAAAACTCAACAAGACAATTTTAAGAATGTACTCAGAAGACACATGAACAGCCGTGCACGAGCAAATACAACTGCCCAGAAGATAGCGGCCCCAAGTAGAAAATGTGAACATGCTGGCTCTGAGGCTGGTTGTACGTAGTGTGCTGGGTAAAACCCGACATAGCCAACAGGCTAAAGACACGTGAACATAACACAAACCCATTCATGAGACAGGTCGCTTAGTCTCAGTGGAAACAGTCCCTTATGGACGCTGTTGTCTCACGTCCCTTGTGTCGCCTGCTTGTACAACAACGCCTTTTTATCGTTACCATGGTCGTAATCAAAGAAATTCCAAATAGGACTCTTCTGCTTTCTCCCAACTTTCACCAAAGCCGCCACTGAGCTGGCGTGACCCGGGCAAACTGTCAACATGTGACGTCACGGGCTGTTAAATGCAGTATGGAGCAGACACCCACAGTAAAACCAGTAGAATGAAGTAGATACAGTAGATTAAACAGAAATAGATTTCAAATCAACCCAAAATGCTTATGTATTAAATAAATTTACAAAGACAAAAAACTTAGTTTTGTAAAGACACAATACAGTTTCAGTTATTTTTTAAAAAACTGTCATATTTTTATTTTAGTTAACAATTTTTTTTTTCAATTTTAGTTTTTTTTCATTAGTTTTAGCTAACTATAATAACCTTGAAACATAAGACCCAAGATACACTCTTATGGCTGTAAAATAACAGCTGGATGGATATTCACTTCCATTTACAGCTAAATTACATCCCAACAATGTATGTTTTTGTCATATTTTTGTTATTTTTGAAGACTTATTTTTTATGGTAAAATATGTAAAATGTATCAAATATTGAACTTGAGATGTTTTACTATTTCATGAAAATATGGATTTCATGGCAACAATGATTTAAAAAACTGAAAATGCTGTCAAGACAAAATGCTTCTAACCAGTTAAGTTGGAGGAGCATTTTACAGCTAATCAGGTTAATTATCAGTAGGTTAGTGGTATGAAAAGAGCACCTCAGAGAGGCAGAGTTAAGCAGAGAAAATAGAAATAGGTTCAGGAACCTGCAACAAACTTTTAAATTGTTGAATCAGTTTCAGAATATCTTCCTGAAAGTAAAACTGTGAAGACTTTGAATCTTCTATCATCTACAGGCAATAAAACCATCTACAGGTTCAGTATCGTAGCAGCATGGGCAGTGATGCAGACTGCATCGGCCTGTTCAGGCCTGTGAAGGAGCCGCTGCTCGATCTGCGTCCCAACCAAAGACTAAAAAATATGGACGTAGTAACCGGTCACGTCTGAATAGGGGAAAGTGAAGCTAGTTAGGCGTGTCCCACCATCACCGTGTCACGTGTGTCGTCACAAGCGCAGCCCATGACAGATGACATACTCTGCGCTAAATGGTGACGAGCTAACTCGAAACAAACAGGAGCTAACAAACAAAGTGGTAGGGTAAAGGTAAGACACTCTTAGACTTGCTATTTGCTGACTGAAAACCGCCGTTGTGCTGCTCTGCTAACTGAGAACTTACTGAGAGCAAACAAGGAGCTAACTAGGAGCCACCGGTCGGCAGGCCGACATCCGGTCTGTCGCATGTCAATCAAAAGGACACACCCTTAATAATATGTAATTTTAAGATTAAATAACATCCAAATTGATGAGTTATAAAAAAAAATTCACCCCCCTCACAGTTGACATGAAAGTAAACTTGACCTAATAAACCTAAAATGATTTTTTGAACCAGGCTGTAAACATGTTTTTTTCTGCTGTGAAGTTGCCTTTTTAACATGGGAGTCTGTGGGGATTTGCAATGTTTTGCAGCCCCTAGTGGATGAAGGGAGAACTACAAATAATGACTTCTTCTGGGTAGCCTCATAGTTGGCCACCGGAGGTTGACGCTTGGGTGAGACACATTTGGACTTGCTGTTAGCTGGTAAAACCCACCATTTTGCTACTCTGCTGCAGACTGAGACCTTACCGAGAGTAAACAAGGAGCTAAGTAGCCACCAGTCAGCAGGTCAGTCTGCCACATGTCAATCAAAAGAATACACCCCTAATTATGTGTAATTTCAAGATGTCTAAATAGATGAGTTATAAAAAAAAATCACCCCCTCACAGTTGAAATGAAAGTAAACTTGACATATTAAACCTAAAATGACTTTTTGAACCAGGCTGTAAACATGTTTATTTCTGCTGTGAAGTTGGCCTTTTTAACATGGGAGTCTTTGGGGATTTGCTCTGTTTTGGAGCCCCTACTGGATAAAGAAAGAACTACAATTATTAAACTCAACTTCTGGGCTTCACACTTTTCCAGTTGAGTTTGCCCCTTGGTCCCAACCCCACCTATGGTCATGAGTTGTGGGTAGTGAAACAAGATTATGGCTACAAACTTATTTTCCTCTGCACGGTGGCTCTTCTTCAGAGATAGGCTGTTAACTCTTTTGGTCAAGCCATGCTCGGAAAAGAGATTTTTCAGGTACGTCCCACCAAGAGGAGGCCTCGTGGTAGAAACATGACACGCTGGATGGACTATGCCTTTCGGCTAACCTGGCAATGCCTCAGGATCCCCCTGGAAGAAGTAGCATGGGGGAGGGAAGTCAACTGGTCCCCCGACCCGACCCTGGATAAGTGGAAGAGAATGAATGGATGGATGATTCGGAGAATCTTGAGACATCTCTGTGAAAGCCAGTAATGGATGCTGGTGATCTGCATTAAAAGCAGACATGATTCCCGACTGGAAATCACTGCATGTACTGAGGAAGACTTCCAGAAATCTTTGTCTGTGAACACAGTTCACCCAGAAATCCAGGAATGCAAATTAAAGCTCTATCATGCAAGAAGAAGCCTGATGAGAACATGATCCAGAAACAGCACCGTCTTCTCTGGACCAACGCTCATTTATCCTCCCAAAAGCTGCATCCTCTTATGAGGATATCACATTTTAATTATGGCGTGAGAAGAGAAAAAAACAACCTATATTTGAAATCATAATTGTATAATGAAATGTGTATAACATTAATTAGATATTTAGATAATAATTAGATATCCATTATTTTTTATCCCGTCTAACCCCAAGAAGCAAGAAAAAAATCTGAAATGCAAATTAAACTAAAACCCAGGGCCTTGCTGTTTAGACAAGACAATGCTAAACCACATACATAACCCATCTATCATAACAGCATGGCTGAAAACAGGAGAAGAGTCCGGCTGCTGAACTGGCCTGCCTGCAGTCCAGACCTTTCACCAATAGAAAACACTTGAAGCATCATGAAACTCATGTACAATAAAGACAAGGACTGCTGAGCTGCTAGAATCACCAGTTTTCACCTCGGTGGACGGATACGTGTCAATAAATGATACTGATTCAAATCTTTTTTTTTTAAACTTCTGTGCACTTTTCATTTTTGTTATCAAACTAATCTACTGGTTACATATAAGTGGAATAAAATAATCTACCGATCAAAAAGTTTAAAATGACATCTTTTTGACAAAGAAAAGAACAAATAAAGGGTTATAACTAGGGATACACAATATAATCGGCCCCCTATCGGTATCAGCCTATATCGGCCTTAAAACTGATAATTGGACATTGGCCACCCCACCAATATTTAATTGATATTTAAACAATCACCCCGCATTTTCTAAAGTCTTAAAAAAACCCTTCTTCTTCTTCTTCTTCAAAAACTCCTTTTTTACTGACTTTAAAATTCTAAAGACTAGATGGTGGGAAAAAATATATATACACTGAAATATCGCTATATTTTCATATGCTGATATCATATTGACATTTAAAAACGCGGTATCGATTTATTTCACTAACGAAATCTTGCGATATTTCATCGTTTTGTCATGAAGTCTCGCAAGAATTCACAAAAATTTCACAATATTTTTATATGCTGATATCTTATTGACATTTAAAAATGTGATATCAATTTATTTCACTTACAAAATCTCATGATATTTTATCGTCCTGTTACAAAATCTTGCAAGAATTCACGTAAATTTCCCAAGATTTTCAAATACTGATATCAGATTGACATTTAAAAATGCGGTATCAATTTATTTCACTTACAAAATCTCATGATATTTCATCGTTCTGTTACAAAATCTCACAAGAATTCACGAAAATTTCTTGATATTTTCATATGCTGATATCATTGACATTCATTGACATTCCAAACGCAGTATCAATCTATTTTTCTAACGAAATCTTGCAATATTTCATTGTTCTGTCACAAAATCTTGCAAGAACTCATGAAAGTAAAGTAAAATAGATTGATGCATTTTTAAATGTTGATTTGATATCGGCATATGAAAATATCGCGATATTTCAGTGTATCAATTTTTTTCCCACCCCTATTTTTCATAGTGTCGGAAACAGATAACAAAATTGCTATTTGCAATGACTGCTTATTTTTTTCAGCTTTAATATCGGTATCAATATCGGTTATCGGCCACATAAGTTTTAAAATATCAGCATATCGGATATCGGCCAAAATTCCAATATTGTGCATCCCTAGTTAAAACTGATGTCAAGTGAGGATGGCGGTACCTGAAGGGCTTGTGGGAAATAGCAGTTGAGATGCGGACTCAACAGTTAAAGAACAACTCCTCCAATCCAGACCGACTCAGAGGGGAGAGACAGCAGAGAGATGTGGTAAATGTCAAGCAGAAGGAAAGAAAATGGATCATTCATTTATGTATTCAAGCTGTGTCCCCCCCCCACGCACACACACACGATGAAGAGCTGGTGGGTCCTTGAGCCCCCACTGGGTGCACGCATCTAATCTGCCCTGCAGGGACAAATGCCCCCTTCTCCCACTGCGAGGCTTCATGCAAACCTCAAGGCATGTTGTTGTTGTTGTTTTCCCACGTTTCATTTCTTGTCTTTTTTTTTTTTTTTTTATAATTTCTCCCATGCATGACAGATATTAAGTCAAAAGCGGCTTGGCAGCAGCACCCCGAGGCCCCAACAGCAAAGCACTGGTGGAGTGAATTAAATTGACGGGAGAGGGGGCAGAGGGTGGAAAAACAGTGTTTCAGTAAATGAACGGGCTCAGGTGGTCGCAGCTAATCAACATGTGTTACAGAGGTGGCGGCTTCGCTTCATTAGCTCTGTTTGTTTGTCACATATTTGACACGCGTTATGTTGGACAGTCACAGATTTCTAATGTGTGTGTGTGTGTGTGTGTGTGAATTTGGATGTGTGTGGCTGGAAGTACAGTCATATAAGAGAGTCATTTATATGATAATAGTAAAACTATAGCGTTTCCCTGCAGGGTGTGTGTGAGAGAGCTGGTTGAGTTGCTTTACTTGAAGCATCTTTGAAGAGTTTTTCTTCCTCTTGCTTATCATCTGATGCAATGATTTTTATAGATTACATTTCTGATACTGTTATATGTAAACCAAGGGGTCCCAAAAACAAGAAACAAAAACCTTGGAAGTTATGAATCTATTAATTGAAATGGCCAGAAATGTTATATCAGTTATATTTTAGGTATTTTGTTTTTCCCTCTTGTGAAACATTAAAAAGATACTTTCCCTAAAAACTGCTGTAAATATTTGAAACCAGTAAAAAGAAATCCAGTATCACCCTTCACTGTAATGGTGTACTGATGCAATTTATAAACTTACATATTAACTCACTGTCCACTTAATCAGGTCTACTTGATCAAGAGCAGTTTAAGCTAACACAAATAATAATCAGCCAATCACATGACAACAACTCAATACATTTCGTATGTAGACATGGTCAAGACGGTTTGCTGAAGTGGAGATCAGAGGAGAATACAGCTTTTCCACA
>JALJCO010010670.1:0-58924 GCA_023101725.1 Atherinomorus stipes | reverse complement strand
TGGAGAGTGTGTGTGTGTGCTGGGGGGGCGGGTTAAGACATATTTGGAGAGAAGATGGTAATTATCAATCTGTAAGGAATGCAGCTGGTGCTCTTACCCGACAAGCTGCTGCACGGCTACAGCAGCTTCACGGTGCGCCAGCTTATCCCAGATCTGCATTCTCCACCACACACACACACACACACACACACAAGATGAGCGTCTCGAACTTCAGAAAACCTTGTCGAATTTTGGTTTGTTTGTGTCATTATTGGCCTGCAGCATTTATTGTGTTTATTTTCATCACCGTGATTACCTACATGGTGTTTTTCCGAAACTGTATCCTTTCTGCAGCAAACAAAATGACCACATAATTCCAGTAAGAGAAGGTCTTTCAGTCCAAGTCTTTTGCTGCTGCATGTTTGTGCTGATATGTTGGTATGCAACCAGAATGACTTTTGGAGTCTTTTTTTTTTTTTTTTTTTTTTTTTGTCTTCAAAGAAAAAAAAAATCAATCTTCTCTGTCTAGTCTGCACTGAAAAAAAAACATTTTGAAAGTTGGGAAGTCTTATACTCTCATAGAGCTCTCCTGAAATCTCTGTATTCATGAAATAAATCTCACAAAACCTCCTTAAATCCTCAGAATTGCGAATTTCCAGTTTGTCATTTATAGTCATCCCATCATCCATCATGGCGCATGCCACGCTCGTTGCGTTCCCAGTTGAGTGTGTGGAGCTCTAGTTTAGACAAGGTTACCAAAGTTTGCTCTTGAGTAGCTGTGCTCTCCTTTTGTTTGTTAAAGCCCAGAGAGGACAGCCAACGCCCTGACTGATACCTGCAGGTGCTGCAGTAACAACACCATTTTTTGCTCAACACTTAAGTTACAGAGTCATTGCAAAATGGAAAAACTGTTATTTTCCACAAGTAGCTGTTACTGTAAAGCTGCCCCCCCCTTTTTTTTTCTTCTCTGTGATAAGATAGGATCAGATCCAGAAATCATTCTAATTCTTCAAAAGAAAAGCTAATCTGTCATTTCTCTCATCTGAAAGAGAAATGTTAGCATCAGCTGGCACTGATGCTAACCTTGCTCAGTGCCAGCTACCTACCAACAGCTTAGGTGTACATGTGAATGGCCTGTTGGATAAACGGAGCCAGTCCTAATTCAAACAAAGGTGGCTGTCTGTATCTCTGCCGCTCCCTCTTTCCTTATTCCCATGAGGCAGTAGCAGTCAGCTTCCCTGTGTGACTCAGTGCAGTCAGAGTTACATTTCCTGGAGCCCCCTCCTTTAACCTCGAGGCCACTCGCTACCTGAGTTTCTTGTTGCTCATGTTAGTTGGAGTTGGTAAGACTCAGTGAGCCCTGTGAGATCTCCGTGAGGCTTGAGGGGCTGCTGTTTTCCCCTGCTGGAGGCTTTGAAGTTGTTCACATCTTCATTGGATCAAATATTGTTATAACTTTTTTTCCCCCTATAAGACATCTTATCTTGTCGTTTCTCATCATTTTACCAGAAAACTGCACGGATTTGCTTATATGGAGTTCTCTGAACTAGTGTAAATCCCACATTTAAAGATAAGAGTTATTGTATTTGCAATTCAGCTTTGATACTAATCCGTTTAGGGTGTGTTAGGCAGTTTTCTGAAATAACAACTGGCTTTCCCTCTTTACTTTACACACTTAGGTGGAGATCCCTGGTGTGTAATCCTGAATTTGCACAGTAACCTATGCAGCAGCGCTTTGCTTCAGGCCAGCCAGGTGTCGGGGGGGCTTTGCATCACTTTAACTTTGACTTGCCTGCAAAAGAAGAGAGGAGACCCAGATTTGCTCTGGAATTTGTGGCCTCAAGCTGTAAAGGACAGAGCTGTCAGAAATGCAACCCATGTTTCCAGATATGCTGAGTCTTCTGGCCTATCTGGCTGTCGGTGCATAAACTGTTATCTGTCACTGTTTACTTTGCGTTGATGTGTGCGCACTGCTGTCAATGCCAGCGCCACAGGTATTGACATAGCGCTCTGAGGTTTTTGGGGTTGGAGTGGTATCTCAAGTCCAATGTGAAGTCTGACGTCTTTTGTAAAAGGATACGTAAACAGCACGTTGGGACGCATGCCTCAGCAGGACTGGGGTGGGGCTTCAAACCCACATCAGCTTTGGTGCGTGTGAGGTGGTGACAAAGTGAGGGCACTGAGATGTTTAGTCGGTAAATTGATTACGAGTCGATGGTGATGTGTATGATAATACGTTTCACATGTCTGGGTAAAAGATCAGATGCTGGCTTGTCCTTTTGTGCTTTCAGTTTGTGTATCAACTTGAGTTGCTGCTAAGAGTTAAAAAGCTGATGAAGCAGCTCTGTAATTAAGATATCAGTGCTCCAGTTTTGGAAACACATTTGCTTATTTGCACCGAAGTACCCTTTTAAATCTAAATGACAATTTAGTCACTCTTTAAACTGGAAAAACAAAAACACCTAATTAAACTGATATTTTTGGAGAACTTTAAAGGGCTGTCCACTCTTTTGCGTCATGCTTTTAGATATGTTTGGAAAGCTGAAAATTACAGGTTGTTTTTGTGTAACCACAGCATCCGTGGAATGAGTCACCTCCATGACATCCAGACTACACAGACAGTGGTCCTCTGGGTGGTCTTTGCCGCAACCCAGAGCTTAGTGTTCTGCTCTGGTCCTCCTGTGATGAAAGCAATATGAGAAGTTGTTGGATTATCAGGAGCCTCTGGGCTCTGAGTGAACAAACCATCCCTCCTCATCCTCTCTCTCTCTCTTAAGAGCCGTCTGCCTATTGGCGACCTTAGTCAGTGCTGATGCATGGATCTTAGTCATGACAAAATGACTGTAATTTGGAGTAGGAGAAAACATGGGGGTAAGTGCAGGGAGGAAGAAGGATACTCTTTCCTGTTATTGGCCTTTCACTACAGCTCCACACTCACTGAGACATTTTAGATGTTCAGCTTTTATTAAAATAACTAACTTAGAAAACAGAGAAATGCGTGAAATTTTTCATGACCTTCTCAGCATTTAGTGGTTGCTCATGACAATATGTTTTTTGTCGTCCCCCCCCCCCCCCCCCCCCCCCGTGTTTATATCAAGCAACAAGCAAATACGTTTTCCTACTCATGTTTTTGGCAGCATTGTTTAGACTAAAGGATATTCAATTTTGGCTGGATTTTTATGTATCTTAGAAGATATAACTCGAAATCCCAACTACAGGATAAAACTTTCATTTTTAATCTGGATTTTTCACAACAGATTGAAAATTTTACATGGATATTAGTATGGAGCTGTAGATGTAACTATACAGACATTAAAAATGCATTTTGTATCTTCCTTTAGAAAAAAAAAAACTATTTTTACTGTCCGTATAAGCTGGAGACAAAACAATAAAGACAAAAATTAAAGCTATTTACCAACTGTAGAAGAAAATCAAATGAGCAAAAAAGAAACACATATGTATACACACACACACACACAACAAAAAATGACAAAATTATAACTTAGTGAAATAGAATATTGCTTTTCAATTGTTGTTGAAAATAATAATTTTAAAAAACCAAACAAACAAAACTATCCCAGACAGGTTAGAGCACCTTTCCCATGACCAGTGGACCAAAATACCTGTCAACAGGTGTAGAAGTCTTTTTGAACATTACAGAAAACACCTGATTGCAGTGATTACGTCAAAGTGTTGCTCAACAAATTTTTGCTTTGGAGCCCCATCATGCTTGTTTACTTTTTTTTATTTTGTGTGTGTTTGTTTTTAATGTTTCTTTCAAATCACAACTCAAAATCAATGTCATAATTTTCATAGAATTTTTATTTCTTATTACTTTTGTCAATTTCATCTCATTTCAATGACAACTGAGGGTATGAATAATTTTGAGGACATTTTCATACAGTGTATATATATTTTCTCTCTATACAGGACAGTTAAAGAGACATGTTATTCCTCTTCACGCTGCAATTTCTGATTCTCCACCACGGTCAGTTTCACATCAACCCCGTGAAAACAAACCTTAACACATCTGCTATCATTACTCAAACTTGCTGATCTGTAAAACTCACCAAGAAACTGCTGGTGCTTAAGGGATCGCAGAGGAAATAGTAAACATTATGTCCCGAGTTCGCAATTTAAGCTTTATTTCAAAAGCAAAAACTGGAATTCATTAACTTTATAAGTTGGATATGCCAAAACCAGGATTAAGACTTGCAAAATGATAACTGTTCCATCAGCATTTACTCTGCTTTCCCAAATAATGGATGCATTTGAAGTTGCCAGGCTGTGCTCGCATACAGCTTTCACTGATTTCCCTCCAAGGTTTCCAGCCTCCAGTTTTACTTCCCAATTAGTGTGTTTCCACAAACTGGCTACAAACTACAGCATCCCGACTGATCATATCAACATTTCCACAAAACATAAACTTAATAATCTTTATTACAGGGAGTTGGCAAGGCCTCTGTATTAGAATCCTTTGTTTTTTCACGCTATTTTCGCTCCACCAGCATGGTTTTGGCTTTGCAGAAATTTGACTGAAATTCAAAAAGATGGTTTTCTAACGAGTGTACAGAATGTCAGACATCTGGCTGCACATCTGCTTAACAATCTCCCATATTTCATGTATTTCAGAGTAGCCTTACTTCGTTACACAGAGCTGTGATAATGAGAGGGCTGTTTGGGGAAAAGTCACTTTTGTAATCCTTGGAGAACATGACTTAGGTTTCTGTGGTTTAGTTTCATGTCTTGTCATGCGGCAGCAAAGTGTTCCCTGCAGACTGAAAGATGTTTGGCTATATTTCTCACACATTACTTAAATCAGGCTGCAGTGTTTTCATGCATGACTGAAAAGCAGTCAGACATTTTTTATTTTTTTATTTCACAAAGGATTCATAATTCTCTCATTCTGACTCGACTCCCTCCCTCCTGCAGTCTACAAGCCCTGATTCCTGTCATCTTAAGAGCTTGTTCCTACATTTAGCCTGTGATTTGGAGATAAGTATCTAATAAAGTGCGCTGCTGGAAGGAACCCAGTTTAAGCTACACATCCCCAGGAGCAATGCTGGGAAATCTGCCTCAAAGCAGGGAAGTTTAGTAAGGTGAAGGGCGGGTGGAGGAAGGAACCAAACACAGAGCGATGAGCTCATACTAAGAATGCAGAAAGTGAATGAAACAGAAACTACACTTGATGTCTGAACGGATATAGTAGGTACGGTTAATAATGCCTCAGTGCACACTAGTGGATGTTTTGTTTTTCACTTCTTTGGCTTTTCCTGGTGTGCCGTTGTGCCTGTCTGTAAAATTGCCTGAGCCTACGGGTGCGGCTTTGTGAATTATGACTCCATGTTATGGAATGAAGGGAGCCGTGCCAGTTCTTTCTTTGCAGAACTGTGAAGTTAGGTTTAGAGGAAGGAGTGGGGTCTGTGCAGGCTGAATGAGCTGCGCCCATGGAGACTCGCAAACACACACAGTTACACATGGAGTCATTTAAAGAACAAGACACATTTATCTATTTATTATACCTTTTGCGTGTTTAATGGATCTTTTTTTTTTTTCTCTAAGGAAATTTGATTTTAAAGACACAATCAGTGGAGAGGAATGGAAAAAGGGACCTTTTGATTTGAAAGAAATCAAACCTTGAAGCAGACAGTAATCAGATGCAGTCATTGTTGGAGGAGTACTGAGCTTGGCACCTTTTAGATGTGGGATGTTATGATTTCCATGAACACAAAAGCAAGGTTTGTTTTCATTTAGTGCTTGCACACGATGACACCATAACTTTAACAAGCGATAAAGCCAAAATTATGTCTACTTCTTTGTCAAAACTGGCTGTGATGGACAGAAGTAAACCTCCAGTCTGTTGCACTTCAAGAGGTTATAATCAATTGAAAACCCCGGTATTTTCCTTTTGGTATCACGTGTGATCCGTAGATTGAAGGTCTTTCTCCATGGTCTTCTCTGCTTTTTCAGGGCGAAGCTCCAGCGTGAGGAGGCATGTCAAACCGGGACTCGCTGGGGTTTGGGGACCTGCTTCCCCAAGATGTGGTTGAAGTTTTTGCCCAGGAGAAGCACATCAAAAGAGGCCGGAAGAAACGCAGCCGCTCTCTTAGAAGAGCTTTTAGCTGGTTAAAGGGTAAGAAGAGAAAGAATCTCAGCGCTAATGGGAAGGGGCCGGGTCTTGGTCCGGCACTCGACCTGGCTTTGGTTGGGCATCAAGGAGACAAAGGAGGACAGAAGTCTGGAAAGCAGGCTCATCCACAAGGAAACAGTCACGGTAAGAAGCCATAGTATTTTATGTCCTCTTGTAAAACACTGTGTACCACCAATGTTCGTATCTAATTAATGGTTTGACATTCATAAAGCAAGTCATTGCTTTGTTTCAACTTTTTATTTGTATGTCTTTTTATCTGCTTCAAGGAACTCCTAATGGCCTATTTTTCACTGCTTTATCACATTGTTTATACTGTAGTATCGAATAAAAGTCGTAGTTCATACAGTTTTTTTCTGACATGATTGAAACAAACATGTACTTGATCATATTTTTAAAAGGACTAACCATGAGCACAAACCTAAACTAAAGTTATTTGCAATCGCTTTGTTTGTATAGCAGTCTTAGAAGACCAAAACACATTATTGTGACATCTAGAGGCTTTTTTTTCTTTACACTTGAAAGTCCAAACCAAGCATTTGTTTTTGTTACTGTCTGATGTGGTCAGCTTGGACCTCGATGGACGGACTATCCTTGCATGAACTGCTATTATCCTGTGTTGTCATCGACAACGGCAACTGAATCAAAATATAGTTTGATCCTAACACAGACTACATACTTTCTTAGTCTACCACTGTTACACTTTTATGTCTTTAGCATAGTGTTGCGAAGGTTTACTTTTGTAATTTTTGATGGGATCAAACTGAGAAGTCCTGAATTGAATGTATAGGATCAAATTTGGGTGTCAAGCTGAGTAAGAATTCTGAGTCAAAAACCTGTATAGATAGCCTGCCCACAGACTCCCAGGCGTGTGTGTTTGTTCACTGCCTGGATGGATGTTTGAACACCGACTTCCTAGGAAGTCCTCAGACTTTTGACCTGCAGCTCACTTTGTTTGCAGTGCAAAAATCTTTTTGTCCTCTTCTGTGTCACCATCACTTCTCAAGTCTTCAGATTACAAAGTGCAGTACAGTTGTCACCTTCTACAGGGCTCGCAGGAAGAGCATGCTGTCTGTAACTTGTGTACACACACATGCATACACATTGTGAGCCTTTAAAAAGGTAGAAGCATTTACACTATTAAGAAAATTGCAGCAACACCAAGACTTTTCCCAAAGCTGCAGATCATGTTGGAGCATGCAGAGTTGCACTTGTATATCAACAGGCTGCCCTCCTCCAACCCTCTTTCACTTTGATAGCATTTTTTTCCCTACGTAGACCATGTGAACTGTCAGTACTTACTTAAGTTTTATTCCCAGATTAATCACACCTTGATGCAGCAACATACACCAAAAAAAAAAAAAAAAAATCCACAAACAAGCGAAACCTTGTTTTATGGCGTCAGCTTATTCAAAAAAAGTGTTTAGTCGCTCAGGCCCTTTTATGTGAGCTTGTTTGGCTTTACTTCTAGTTGTGGTTGACTGCTTTATAGACAGAGAAGGCTCCGCTTGTTTATTTTGCTGTGTCTTCTGAGAGTGGAAGCCCGGATCTTAAGTGAGAAGGGTGTTGGGGATTTCCAAGGGATCAGAATAATTCGGTATCTATTCGTAAAACTATGTCCACAGTAGAAGATGAATATGTGGAGACATGTTTTCAGTCTTGCATGTGTTTTTCTTTTTTTTTTTTCTGCAGATGATGATGATTGCATTGAGAAACACTAAGCTTTGACTATATGATGTGTTTGTGGGCACGATTACACAATTTTGTGCACTTCGTTGTGTTACTCAGGGTTGGTCACAGCTGAGTTTTGTTTGAGAAAGCAAACTGAACAGAGATAAAAGTCTTTCTCTTCTGCCAAGGTTGGCTTTGAGGCTAACTCCCACACTGGGGAGAGGTCAGGAATCTTTCTGGTCTTTCAAACCAATGTGCTCAACCTGAATGAAAGAAATGCTACTTTTAAATTCAAGCGCCTTTGCAAGTATTATTAAATAGTATTTTAATTACCTTTAAGTGGTGGGGCTTCGGGTTACAGAGATATTTTGTATCACTCCAAGGCCTGAAGTGTTGAGTATTAGCAATGATTTATGTGCCAGCCAGGCTGCTTTGTAGCCATAAGCAATGATCGAGTTGTGTTGGTGCTGGCAGCAACCTTAGCAGAAGCCTCATGAGAAACTTCCTCTGATTATAGAAGAAGCTGAACAACTCCCAGACGGCACCAGAGGGCTCATACAGGAGGAAAGATGTAACACTTGCCCAGAAAATTGAATACCTCCAGCTGAGCCCCTGATGATGATCTATATTGATGTTAGAGGGCCCCCTTTAGCCTCGTGTGGAGGGCTTGGTGCCAGTTAATTAAAAGCAATGCCAGCACAGTTACAGTGAGGAAGGAACAAGGGGCTCTGTTTTTCCTTACCCCTCTACTTACGCTGCTCCACAGAGCATTGAGACAGGAGCACCAAGACTTGCACGGAGATTTAAAGTCCGGTCATCGAAGCAAAGTACTGTGTTGGGATGAAATGTAAAGTGACACTTTCACTTGCTCATTACATCAAAATATCGCTGCTTCCCAGAAACCTCCAAATCATCATGTGACAAATCCTGCAGGTCACAATGAATAACGCATGTAGAAAACAATACCATAATGTTTAACAATAGAAGATAATGAGAAAATTTACGAGGAAAAATTTAATGGAAATGTCCATAAAAACAAGCAAGTGCTGAAAAAACTCAGTTAAGTATGATATTAATCAATGAAAGATGAACTGATTGATAATCAGCAACTAATCCTTATCGGTGGTTTTCAAGCAAAAAGGCAAAGCATCAACAAATTTTTAACTTTTACATATTGTACAGGTAATCAGGTTATTTGTTGAACAAAACCATCAATTCAGTGTAATCACCTCATGCTCTAGCAAAGTTTGATGAAACATTTTCCACATTTTTCATATATTTCATAAACCTAATGATTACTTAGAAAATTGAAAAAATAACAGCAGATTATTGATATCAAGTCATTTAGCTGATTTTTTTTTTTTTATCCAAAGCCACTTACAAGTAAGGAATAACAATTCAATACAGTAAGAAACCTTGGCCTATACAATAGCTGCTGAATCATTTTAAATTGATGTAAGAAGTCACCTGACCAAGAGACAGAAGCGACACCTGTATTTCTTGCAAACTTTGTTTGGTAGATGTTTTACAGAGAGTTGGCCAGATCCAATAGTTCAGAGGTTTAATTGATGTAGACATTACTTTATCTGCATGGATATGTCAGAGAGAAAATCCGACATTGTGCTGAAATTGTGGGGTCATCTCAGTCAGAATGATGGTTACAACTGTGGGGAAATACAAGAAGCCATACAACTGAATGAGCAATAACAATAGGTGGCATATGATGCAAAGAGAAAAGGTACCAGTATTGAGCCCTGGGGCACCTCATTAGTGTCAGGTACCCCTGGACTTTGTTCAGATGAAAATTATTTATTGTTGTTGCATCCCTAGACAATATCACTCCCAAAACAATCCAGCTAAGCAAAAGCAAAAAACATTTAACAAGTCACATGCCAGAAAAGTCTGAGTTGAATCTTTGCTTTTTTTTTTTTTCTTTTAGTCAATGACTGATCTTCATTCTTCCTCTATCTAAAAATCTTTTTTTTTTCATAGGGATTTGTTTTTGAGAACAAAAGATACTCTAAAAAACAAAACAACAACAGACAGTACCTTGTTTTTTATAGAATTATTTTTTTTATTATTATGTGAGAAAAGTTGACTAATGTACAATTTAATCTACGACACAGTAACCATAATTTTTTATCTTTTTTTTTTTTTTTTAAAGTTATTTTTTACAGCATTGGTCATTGTCATTATCAGTTTTTGTGAGATTGTTGCAGTAAAACGGTCATCCAAATGTTCAAAACATAGAATAAAAATGTTCTTGGTATTATCTGCAGAAACTAGTCCCAAAAATGTCTAGCTCTTCAGGTCAACTATGGTGTTTTTTGCTTTAAGGCAGGTGATACTGTACTTACTCAGGTGGATGATAAAACAAAGTAAAGGTCACACAAACTTTAATTTGTTTCAAGTTTCAGTTAAAGACGAGAGTTCAGGTTGACCTACATTCCCTGTTGAGAGTGAGCATCAAAACCCTTTGTAATTTTACCCTTTGCTCTTATGGGAATGCATTTTTGTAAACACAGCTCAGGGAGTTTGATCAGTGAGGAAACGGCACTGAAACACAGTTCGAAGTGATGAACCCTGACCTCCTGGACCTTTCTGTGTGGTAAACCATTTAATTCTTCATTGTGTTTTCTGATATCTTTGCTGGGTTTTATCTTGAGCCAAAAAGCAGAGATCATATGCCTTTGCAGGTTTATTCTCTTCCTCTTCCTCTCTGTCAGTGATTTAAGTTCCTCTTGTACTGTCAGTTTACTTGATCCTGTGTAAAACTAGACAACAGGCTTCTTGTCTTTCTCTGTCTTCCCTTCATTGTAGGCTTTAAGAGGAATTCCCCTTTATTTAATTATGAACAAGCTTGTTGAAGACTGATTAGGTCATACAGTCCTAACAAGGCATGCTCAGGTCACCTGTTTGCTCAAAACACTCCCTGAGAGATTCCCAGCATTCCTGATCTTTTAGATATTTCTTTGAGGAAGCTAGAAATAGGGAAGCCTTTGTGTGCGTGCTTGGCTTGTATGCCAGGATCTCAGGACATCTGAACCATTTAATTTGACTTCCTTTGTTGAATATTCACTATAAGACACAGCTTAGGAGGATTGTTAAGCCGGACTGTATCTCCTGCTTGACTCCTCTTTCTTACACTGTGGTGTAAAACCCTGTTGGTTAAGGCGTTTGTGGGCCATCAGACCTCGGCCGAAGATATCTGACAGACTCTGAATGTTGTGGGTTCACAACAAGGTCAGGTTATATATAAAAGCTAATAGATTGAATTAAAGACATAAAAGAAGATTGTTGAATGGATGATAAGGAAACAGCTTTTTTCCTGCAGGAAGCAGAGATCCAGCTTCCAGTTTACGATTGCAGAAGAGATAAGAAACTGATTTGGAGTGTGTCATTCATTTGCATTTAGGGAAGTAAAAGACAGATTATGACTAAGGAACAGGTCACAGCATCCATCCTTAGACTGAAAGTAAGGCTTCGTGGTATTGCATTGTCTTATCTTGTACAGTCGTATTTAAAAATGTGTGTGGGTTGTGTTAAGCTCCTACCGTAGATCTTCAAGTGAGAGATTGTGCAGGACCAGGTTTACATTATGTATAATTTCTACTTTTATTACTTTTTATTTTACTTCACTCACATCCACTAATGGTTACGACTTGGAGTTAAAAATGCTGGTTTAGGGATAAAATCAATGCACATGGCTGGGTTTAGATGATCGGAAATACATGCTTATAGTTACACAACTATACCTTGACTCTGTTTATGTGCAGTTATATGATGTTGTGTTACCTAAATGTGTGACTCATGTGGATAAAAGTCTGCTTTTTTTAACAAGGAGAAAAGAGCCAAAAAACATTAGCCTGTGACCAATTAAATGAAAAATAATATTGCTGCAAAAACGCACAACAGCAAACTTTTGTTACTCCACAGTAAAACAACAATGAAAGGCAAGAGAACGGGTTTGAGAGAATTGACTTATGATAGAGTTTCATGCTGCATCTCAAGGTGGGAAGTAATCAGTTTTCTTCTTGCACATTTTGGCCTAAAGGGACAGTATCCCTCTCAAAGACACTCATTGCATAGCTTGAAGATTTTGGTTTTTGATTTTGATTTTGGTGCACGTTTTTGTCAATTAAACCACCACAATCCAGCAAAGATGAGGTAGACTTCTCTGAAATGTTGCCATCTGTAGGTGAGAACATCTGAAAATGAACTTCAGGCTGAGAATGGCTCAGACTAACGTGAGAACAAGTTGATGCTGGTGTTAAGAGAGTTTCTGCTGCCGGGGACTTAGCTAACCTGTATAGTAAACAGTTGCGCAAATGCTCATCTGTAGTCACACGGTTTTTCAGAGCATTTAGTAGGATTTTATTACAATAGGAGAAGAATCACCGCACCCTTATGGAGGAGGTGATCATATTAAGGTCACTTAAATGTTAAGAGGTTTTCGAAAAGTGCCAGTTTCCCCTCTGGTCCCATTTTAATTATGTTCTTGAGTTTCATTTTATTCCGTGTAATGTTCTAACATGGGGTGTCAGTCTTATTGAACTAAGCAGGACAGCCAAAAGAACTGGCTATTATTTATGAAATCCCACATTGTTTCACTGTCAAGATACACAGATATGTTACTGTGGCTTTTCACCAGCTGCACAGGCTATTGTCCTAAAGAGAAAATGTTTGCCAAGGCATTGTGGCAGGTCTACAGAGAGGTTGATAAATGTGTGCTTGGAGCTCTCTGAGTCACCATACATGACTTCTGTCGTTGGGTTAGGCAGCTTTAGAGCAAAGGTAGACAGTAGGAACTTGTGATAGTCTTGTTAAAGATAACTTTGTTGGTTTTAACTCACCAGTGTAGCAGAGTTGAGTAAAGATCGACTCCGTGCTGGATATCAATTTAGTTTTCTTCTCTGAGAACAAGCTGTTCTTTCTGGATAAATTTGAGCATCTGTGCCACGATAAGTCTGAGCTGTGCTTGTATAACAGAGCTGCTTACCTGAGATGTCCGCACAGAGATTACAGGAAGCTATCCTAGTCTCCTCCATCTCACTTTTGCTGGTATCTTGTAAAAAGACAAAGCACCATGAACATTCTCATTTTCATCTTAAATGAAAAATTTGCAAGAGTGAATGTTAGCAGCTCACTGAGTTATTTGATTTTATCCTCTGGGAAACATTAAACCAGTAGCCAGCTGTTGCAACCAATTTCTTGAAAATGCATGACTGTTAAGATATTTCCACACAAATATGAGGACCAGCTTCAAGCCTTGCTGCTCGTTCGTCTAAAATGTAGTCATAAATCAGCAGTGGTGTGAAATGTAATAAACCCTTCAGAGTGAGGAATATTTTTTGCAAATTTTTATCATTCTTTTATTATTCTGCGTAAAAGAGTTTGTGTTCATTCAAAGATGGTTGAGATTATCTTTATCTTAAACATCTGTGTTGGTATCGGCCAAATGTGTGAGGAACAGTTGGAGATTAATTGGTGGATCGGTGTGGCGTCTGCAGCGATGGAGGGTCTGCATCGGTCTGTAGGGGTGTTTCCCCTCTCCTTCAGTGATGGGGCAAGAAGTCCTCCAGGAGGGGCACAGTGAAGAGCTGCTGCTCCTCCACATGGAGAAGAGCCAGATGAGGTGGCTCAAGCATCTGGTTAGGGCAGGAGTCTGCAACCTTTACAGTCCTAAGAGCCATTTTTGCCTCAACCCAGCTACATAAAAGTCGTCCAGAGCCGCAAATATCTCATGTCCTTCTTTAAAAAGACAACTTATAACTTTTGATAAATACTTACTTTATTAAATTTGTTTTAAAGAACCACAGTTTTATTTTGACTTTTAGGTTTTGTAAAACAAAACAAAAACATAAAACTTAAAAAAAAAAAAAAAGTAGTTCTATTTTCCTTTATGGGCTTTTGCTCTTTTGAGACTGTGAGTCTCATAATTTCCAAAATAATGAGACAAGAAACAAATGTAGAAATAAAGATTACTGGTACTTTTACTCGTAAAAATTTAGAGCAATTATTTAGGCAGAAACGTCTAAAACCTACATTTATTATCATGTATATATTTTTTTGAATATTACTCGGTTCTTTATCATCTTTACACTGTAATTTTTACAGTGAAAAACTGCCAGTTTTTCACCGTAAAAAATTGCAGTAAAAAGGTGTCAACTGCAGCTGCAAGGTTTTAGTATCTGCTATTTTTGCAGTAAACTACCATGAATAATAGTTATATATTATAATAATATATTATAATATATATATAATAGTTATATATTATAATAATGAATAATACTGGTACTTTTACTCGTAAAAATTTAGAGCAATTATTTCGGCAAAAACGGCTAAAACCTACATTTATTATCATGTATATATATATTTTTTGATATTACTCGGTTCTTTATCATCTTTACACTGTAATTTTTACAGTGAAAAACTGCCAGTTTTTCACCGTAAAAAATTGCAGTAAAAAGGTGTCAACTGCAGCTGCAAGGTTTTAGTATCTGTTATTTTTGCAGTAAACTACCATGAATAATAGTTGTGTACCTGAGGTCGTGACCTGACCTCATAAGGATATAGGAGATAAGTGGTAGATCATAGATGGATGGATGATATCGGCCTGCTACATCACATAATTCCTGAACTCTCGTCTTTAACTGTAGGATTTTCTGTTTCTGCCTAAATGTAATGTCCTCACAGAAGATAAAGAGAACTAATCAATCTGTTTATTATTGGATTGTGGTCATAACTTTATTTTGTTCATTAAAACACATTTATTTTATTTCTTTCAGTCATTCTTCAGTAGAGCTGTCTGTAAGGGTCATTGTCTCGCTGTGTGACCCACTTTCTCTTGATATTCTGACACATACCCTGACTTTTTATCATTATTTAAGCATTTGCTGGTCCTCTTCATAATTCACTGTTTTATTCATGCTGAGAAGCTGTCCTGGGATCTTGAGCTAAATTGCAATATTTTCCTTTTTCCAAACAAAACTCTCCTTATTTACATAAATGGGGGAAAAAAAGAAACATTCCTTTGTAGACAGCAGCAGATTTCTTCGTCTTTCAGTGTCTTGTATTGCTAAGAAGTTATTTTAGTTTTGTTTTTAGGCTCTCACACTGTAAACCAGCTTGACCTTGGTGTTTTTCTGGCTGATCACTACTCGGAGAGGTAAACAATGGTAAACAGTTCCTTCATTCTTACCAAATCTGGCTGACTGTGGATTGTGGAGACCGAACTCTTTTAAAAGATGGTTTTGTAATCTCTTTTGGTGAGATCTTAAGGAATTTGTGTCATGATACACTTGCATGAACATGTTTGGAAGATCAGCTTGAGAAATAAGTAGAATAAAACACACCTTACACACCATACATCCCATTATGTTGTCATCCCAACACAATGATTTTGCAATAAAGGTGAGAATTGCCACCATTTTTTTTTTTTTTTTTAATTTGGTGGGTTAGTAAGTGGGTAACTGATTAAAATTGCACTGAATATAAATATTTTGTGCTCCTATGGAGTAGATGCTTTTTAAAATCTATATATTTCCATATTTTAGGCATTGCTTTTTGCCATGTGTCCTGTTTGCTCATAAACTTCGACAGACTTGGAATGAAATGAAACTAGTCGAGTTGGCAGACACCTACAGCCGCAAGGTGGTAATTCCTGTCTTACTTTAACACTGTTTTATTGTCTCTAGTCACATATATAGTAGGAGCCTGTGGCAAAATGTTGCTTACATTAAGCAGGCACTTGCAGGCCTGAATATTTTCCTCCCTCCTGCACATTTTCTAATTTTAGTTGATTTGTTTTGCAAAAACTATTAAAATAGAACTTGTTGTCATGAAGCTGGCATGGAGTTCCCCTTTACTGACCTACAGACTGTGTGAAATGATCGATTAAGACTGTGGGAAAGTTCCTAAATATAAATGATGGGAAAAGAGACCACCTGCAAAATAATAGGTATCCTCAGTGCTCATTGTGGATCCAGTATATTTTTGGAGGAATCTGATACATGCTGGTTTCCTGGTGTTCCAATTGTGTTGTCTGACAGTGATGAAGTGTGCAGCCCTGCATGCCACATGATGCAGGTATACCTGTTACCTGGATTGCAGTCCTTGTCACACCACACTTGTTGCTTCCTTTCTTTCAGCCATGATCTTTATATTTAATTCAGTGAAAACAGTCAGGGGAGCACACAAGCTTTTCATGACTATGCTTTAACACATGTGTCCAGCATTTTCTTTTTTTAAAGGCATTGAGCCTTTTAGCCTTTTTCCACTGTCATCACAGAGCCTTCATTTAGACTTGTGCTGATTAGAGTGGCTTAAGCTGCACGGTTGTCTGCCAGACTGTGCAAAACAAGAGAAAGGGACAAGTTAGGGCAGCAATGTTAGGTGTGTGTGGGCATTGTTTGATTCCCACATCAATACTGCTGATGCTCAAGATGAAGGCAGTCTGCAGCATGCCATCCCATCTGATGGGGAAGAAGTGATCAGATGCTGTTTGCTGTCTCTCTGGGATCTGTGCATCTCGTGCAGGAAATATTGTCGCCACAACCATTTTTGAGTCACTTCACTCGCCCCTGGCAGGAGATTGTGGTCCATCACGACACGCCACCAGAACAGTTTCCTTTTGTCTGGATCTGGCGTCATCAGCAAGGCTCCCTCTGCTCCTCTACACAGCCCGTTATCCCACTGCCAGACCCACTAAATGCTACTTAACTTTTAAGTTGTCATATCTGTTGTAACGCACCACATTTCTGCTCTTAATTTTTTAACTTTGTTCTCCTACACTTAACTCTTCATGCATAAGAATGTTTTTTTTGTAATTTTTAAAAACACATTCAGTGTTTCATCTTTTTTCTCTTTATTTTCATTGAAAATATAGCAAGAACATTTTACATTTGACTAAAATGTGTCAAAAAAGTTGCATTTTTTTCCAAGTCTGTTTCTGATTTTATTTATTTATTTTTACCACATTTAAAAACCATTCATTCTGGTTTTCTCTTCCTGAAAAACTGAATAGGTCTAACCTATTATTGTTTTTGATTAATTTAATTACATTTTTAATACAGCTCTTCCCCCTAACATGAAATGGATAGCCATAACTAACATGATTGCTCTGGTTTCATGTCATAAACACTTCACCACCATCTGTGTAATTTATTTGTTTATGCTACTGATTTCCTAAACCTTTCTGTCTTTAATTCCAGAGAATTTACCAACTCACATTTGTAATTAATATTTTCTTTTTTTTTTATTTAATGAAATGATTCAGTTCTCCCCTTTTTATCTGATTTTGTTTCTTTTTTTTTATTTAATAACATTGTTTTTCCCTCTGGAGGCTGAAGTCTGAAACTTGAATGAAACGGTCACATGGCATCAAATCCATTAGACTTAGTATGCCAATCCCAGATGTAAACATCAGTTTGGGGTTCATAAATAATCACTGGCAGACTCTTAATACTTCCAGCTTTTGCACAATCCAGCAGTGACAGATGGGATCATTAATATGGACACAATTAGAAAGTGACTGCAGGACCAGAGATAATGTGGGCCCCCTTGTTAATGTGCAGTCACGCCCCACCCAATCACCACAGGCTTCTCCAGTTGAGTGTGTACTGTCATGGTAACTAGTGAACAGACTTAACTTCATATGCTCATCAGCTTTCTGTTTACAACTTTGGGCTGAGGTTTCCACTTTTGCAGCCAATCCTGTTAAACTTGTGTTCCTTTTCTCTTTTTTAGTCGTTACTAAGTACTCAAGCTACATGTCCTTAATTTCTCTTCTCTTGTCTTTGTAAACTGCTTTTGTCTGACTCACTCGGCAAGATCACAACCATGGGAATGTTTTCCATTTGCTCAGATGTCATACATTCCATGTCATGTCTGCTCAACACACAAGGAACTGAACAAACCCCACGGTTGCAGCAGATGAGTTAGAAATGTCCTGATGATCACATATTTTAAAAACATCAGATTTTAATAACAGATATTTGACTTTAGTTTTAGTAGTTTATTGGGCTTCTCCAGATAAAAGAAATCAATACCAGTCTTTCTCTGTTTTCTGGTTGCACAGTAACAAAGTTAATGATGTGTTTCTGAAGTCAAAAGGGAAATTTTTTTTTTCACATGTGCTCTTGAGCTGCAGGCCTCTTTTAAAACATGTTTTTAATCTTGTTGTTAAAGGAGATCATTTCAATTCACTCACTCCCCCTTGTGGCAAAGGTTTACAGTTTTTTACTTTTTAATAAATTTGAGAAATGCAGAAATTGCCTCTATTTTAGCATTCTGTTTGAATATGGTGGACAATTTAACAAAGCCATACAGTTATATCTATTTACAGCTAAAGCTGTTGATCAGTGCACCCTCAATGCCCCGCACCTTAAATCCTTGAAAATCCCCGGCTCTCTCTTTCCTGTAATGTTTACATGTTTGATATCAGTTTGATCGGACCAATCCGGGGTGAGCGTTCCTGCAGATGGGGAGCAACAGTGAAATGCTGGGTATCCGTTTTATAACAGAGTGGGATGGCAGGAATTAGGCTGCTGAGGATTAGCGCCTGAGCTCTGATTGTCTATTGGCTGAAGAGTCATTCTGCTCTACTTGGATGTAAATGGACAATAACAACTTGATCAAAAACAATCTGATCTTGTTGTTCTGGGATATTTATTCAGCTGAAAGACTGTAGACTCCTGACTTCAGGTTTCTTTTCTTTACTTTAACACTTCTTGACCTTATTTTTTTGGGGATAATTTTTACAAGACATAAGACAGGAGATGGTGGTGCTCTTAACTAGAGACTCAAGCTCAAGTTTGTACTGCTTTCCAACAATTTTGAAGAGGAAAGGTGAGTTAAAACAGCACTTGTTGAGTGTTTGTGTTTAAATCAGTCCAATTGTGCTCAGAACGCTGAAGCATCTTTATTTTACATGACAGTGGATTATCTGGCTTTACCTCTAAAGCGACAGAGTTACCTGTTTTCATTTACTCACTATAAACCATGAAAATAATCAGTTTTCATTGTTCTCTCTGCTCATTTGTAAGCTGCTGTGATTCACATTCAATTCTACTAACTTTAATTTTGTATAGCTGTAGGAAACTATTTTACTTGGCTTTCCTGTTAAGAGCAGTCCATAATACTTTTACTGAGAACAAAGTAAAAATTAGCAGCAGTACTAAGCACATGGTTGCGGAGGCTAATTCCAGCATGTACTTACAGCATCAGTGCGAGCAGCTAAATGTAGAGCAGCTGTCACTATTGCATAAAAGTGCTGCGGCAGGCTTACAGCTCATCCCAGACTGTCTCCTGGATGTGTGACGACACTGCAATTATCAAGTTTTCCCCATATTTTTGGGGGGGTGGCAAAAACCTTTTTTTTTAAACTTGTTTATATTTCTGTTTTGTTTGACACATGATTTTATATCTGAAAGCAAATGTTCATTGATGGCATCCGTGGTATTTCAGGTATTTTATAGTTAGTTAATGAAAAGTTTGACGAGTGTACAGTGCGGTTTAAAAGATGTGACGGTAATCTAATGAATGTCCTTCTCACTGTCTTGTCAAATCTTGCTTAAGCTGGAAAGTGTGTCAGCATATGTTGCTGGTGGCAGATTTTTGATATGATAATCCCCTCTTTAGAGTATTTGTTAAAGTCATGGAAGTTTAATCCCTCATAAGAGGAAGAGGAGTTGAGCCCATTTAATTTACATGCTTACGTGTTAAATCTCGAACAAATGCACCATTCGTTTGCTTAAATACCCCTGACAGACACCTGAATGCTTTCCCGTTGTCCATATGGCTCCCTTAACTCCTGTTACTGTAAAGCTTTGAGTTGACCTCCCCTCCTTCTCCCATTTATTTGTTTCAAGCCGTCCCGAAGCGAAATGATGACGAGAAGACCCCTCCACCCCCGTTGCTCCAGGAGAACGTGTTCATTGAGACAAGCAGGCCGAAGTACCTGGAGGACCTCCACACGGAGGCCCTGGAAGGATTGAAAATGATGCTGCAGGAAGGTACAAAGTCTTTTCCTCTAAATTACAGCTGTTCCATTAACATCTCCATGTTGTTGAAGATGTTGTTCACTAAATGTTGTAATCACTTCTATGTATTTGGTTAAACTTTGAGCAATTGAATGTTGCACTCTTTGCAGAAACCAGTAATGGAGTGGAGTACCAGGATAATGAAAGCACAATTGTAAGTTCTGCACAGTTATGTAGTCGAAACGTTCTTCCTTCACACTCATAATGACCGTTTTTCTCCTTATGCCAGTCGGCAATGACCGTCCAAACAGACGGGGAAGGTGGAGGGTTTGTGACGGACAGCACCATTCCTGATTCGTCCTCTGTTGTCTCCGTGCAATCGTCCGCTTCTGTAAGATCCTCCCGCTCTGGACTCACCAGGCAAGGTAACTTACCCATCACTCAGAGCACCATTTATTCCTCTCAGATATATTTATTGAGCACAAAGCATTTGTTGACATTTAGAGCTGAATAATATTATCTGATTTTATTTAAATTTAAGGATTTTAAGGTTTAAAAGACTTCTGACATGTCAATAAAATTGATTTATTTGCAGTTGAAATAGTTGGTTCAACAAAATACAGTCTCTTTGTATTCATTACTCAGCTTTCAAGTATGTTAAAAGGAAATTTATTTCACTGTTCTCTGTATTGAAGAAAAAACTAATCTGTTGATGGAATCAGATTAAACACAGATTTACTAAAGATGTCTGTGTATTGTTAACATCCTCTTCTCACAAATATTGATGTTCATCTAGGATCAACATTCAGACCATTGAATTCTGGGAAAAAGTCAGAAAAGGCCAGGACGAGGAGAAGACACAGGAGGACTGTTGCTGGGATCCCAAAACATGTTCAGAGAGAGCTGGGTACGCATCTCATCTTCTCATTAGAGTTAAAAAATAAAGTATGACAGGATAGTTTTATAAAGTTTGTTACAGATGTTTCCCGTTTCTTTGATTATTAATGTGAACTTGTGCTAATTTCTCCTCTTTATCCCATCAGGCCTGGACAGAAGTGGCTGGACGTTGACTCAGACACTGGACGAGGAACAGCTCCACAATGGTGAGACTGATATCAGCCCGACTACTGATGGACCACAGCAAGCAGCTGAGTCAGAAAAGGAAGTGAGTGCCAGCCTCCAAGCTACTGACGTCATCCAGCCTCTCAGCAAAGACAAAGTCGAGCAGCTCGGTGCCACCCATGCTGGTCATAGGGACGACCTGGCCCTGCTGCATCGTCTGGGTCCCGATTTTGAAGGTGGACAGAGACCTCATTCCTTGGCGGTCCCCTGGATGACGACCGGCTCCAGTGTTCAACAGCATCCACCCAGCCCTGTCATGTCCATGTCCCCTCAGGCTGCTTACATGTCCAAAATCATTCCCAACGCTGTGCTGCCACCTTCCATCGAGGTGGTGGAAATCAGCCGTGGACGAAGTCGCAACAGCGTGCGTACTGTCAGCAAAAGCAGTCTGCAGCTGTCCAGCCCAGCTCCATCCCGCGCCTCCTCCAGAGCTTCAACCAGAACCACATCCTCAAACATCACCTCTGCCTCCCGCTACAACGTTCCCAACGTGTCTGACAGCTCCTGTTGGAGCAATTCTGAGTCTTCAGAGACTTTGGTGTCAGACTCTTCAACCATCTCCAGCAGCAGCACTCCCAGACAACAGCGGTCTCAGAATGAGGATTCTTCTGACAAAGTTGTTTCCTCTACATACACATCTAACGGCACCTCTAAAAGCAAGATTATTAAGGAAAACAAAGTTAAGAGAGATGGGCAGTTTGTGCGTAGCCTCTCTGTCATGAAGTCTAAGAGGGCCCCACCTCCTCCAAATCGCTCATATTCCCTCCACAGTAAGATGAAACGACGGTCACGAGATCTGACAGAGGATCGGGTCATTCCAGGAGACTCTTCTCCTGATAACGCCTCTGCTCTAAGAGGGGAAAATGAAAAAAACAAAATCAGATCATCTCCACTGCCCTCTGTGGGTGTTGACAGCCCCGGCTACCATGCTGACACCAGCTCTCTGGATGACTCTGCTGGCTCTGTTTCACTCTCCCTCATCAAATCTCAGCTGCAGGAACCAAAGACAGAAGATGTCAAAAACAACAGAGAGACGGTTTCCAAAGAAGCATCACAAGAGAAGCAAGAGACACTTCAGGGGTATAAGCTCAATAAAATAGTCTCCCCATCTAGCGGCTACTCCAGCCAAGACGGAGCATCTCCACAAGCCTCCAAGCAGCCTCACAGCGCGTCTCCAAAGCACAAGAAAGGCTTCTTAGCGAAGCTTCAGAGGTTATTTCCTGGGTCCAGTTCTCCTGGTTCAGCTCCATTCTCTCCAGCACAAACAGAGCTTTCTGAAAAGACTAAAATCACAGAGGAAACTAAACCCAACTTGGTTGACACAGTCAGCGTCAGCCCCTCTGTACGGACACTGAGAGAACTCTTCAACATCCCTCCCCCACCCAGAGTCCATGCTCCTCCACCTCCTCCGCCTGAGGTATGGGCTCACAACAAGCGTACATTTGAGTTGCTCTTGGGACCCCCAGCTCCTGACAACACCTACGCCATCATAAAGAAGAATCCAAAGGACAGGAGACAACAGAGACAGTCTCCTTCCGTGTCTCCAGAGGGCTCTGTGAAGATGGAAAGGAAGCACAGGAATCCAACAGTAACAGTGGAGTCTGTAAACGGATCCCTGAATGTGCTGCAGGCAATGAAAGTTCAAGAAAGTGTAACTTTGAATGCGGAGATTCACAAAGAGAACAATGAAAGAATAGCTCAGAATGGAGATTTGAAAGTCAATGGTAAAGACGAGAAAGTGAGAGTAAGTGAAATGTTGAACGGGATGTTGGTGAAAGCTGTCGAGAAACGTGAAGAAATACTAGTAACAGTAAAGAGAGATAGTCAGAACACGCCCCCCCAAGCTGCAGAGGTACAGACCAACACGGACTCTTTAGCTGCTATTTCATTAGCATCGCCGTCTCCGCCTCTGCGGCCGCCCACAACCAGACAGCCCGCTGATGCTGCATCCCCCGAGTCATCCTGGCCCCCGCCACCTCCACCCATGGCGCAGGTGGGGACCAGTGGGCCAGATGACGTAGATCTCCCTCTTCCACCGCCACCTCTGTTTGGTGAGGAAGGGTCGGTCTTGCCTTCTTCAGCCATATCTAATAAACTAGAGGTGAAAGCAGGAAATGTTAAGGCTGAACCAAAGAAATGCCATACATCAAAGGAAGTGGTGACCACCTTAAATATCCCTCCTCCCCCACCATATACAGCTCCACCTCCACCAACTACAGCAGTTTTGCCTCCTACGACTGAAAACATCTCTCCACCACCTCCTTCTTTGAGACCCAACGAGTCCACTACTCCTGTTCAAGATGTCACACCAAAGGTTACAGTCGTCAAAGAAGCCCAACCTCCTCCTGCTGTAGAGGTTTCTCCTCTTCCTCCTGAAGACTTTACTCCACCTTCTCAGGAAGCCTCTCAGTCTGCTAAAGAGGCAGCACCAGAGAGTACATTCACCGCACCACAAAGTATTCCACCTCCTCCACCACCCCTTCCATCTCAGCTCCATCCGTCAGAGGAGATTGATGCTCCTAAAGATGGTGCCCCACTGGAAACAGAAACTAACACAGAGTCATCCAACAGTATTCTCACCCCTCCTCAAAGTATTCCACCTCCACCTCCTATCGAGCCTCTCCAACTTTCAACCCACTCTCAGACATCTGATAATCCAGAAACTGAGACACCCCCTTCACCTCCAGCTGAGTTCAGAAACTCTCCTTCACCAAAGGAGGCTGAAGAAGCTGCTCCATCTCCACCCATTAGCATCCCTTTGCCTCCGCCTTTGCCAGTGCAGGGCCTTGTCAGCACTACACCCAAGTCCAGTCCTCTGAGCACAGAAAACCAAAGCCAAGAGCAAACATCTGCACCTGTTGAACCCGCTCCCGCTGTCACCCCTTCGCTCCTACAGATGGTCAAGCTTCGGTCTGTTAACAGTAGCCCCGAGCCTCCTGAAGCTCAAACAGAGACCCCTGCCCCGGTTGTGCATGAGGAACCCGCTCCCGCTGTCACCCCTTCGCTCCTACAGATGGTCAAGCTTCGGTCTGTTAACAGTAGCCCCGAGCCTCCCGAAGCTCAAACAGAGACCCCTGCCCCGGTTGTGCATGAGGAACCCGCTCCTGCTGTCACCCCTTCGCTCCTGCAGATGGTCAAGCTTCGGTCTGTTAATAGTAGCCCAGAGCCTCCTGAAGCTCAAACAGAGACCCCTGCCCCGGTTGTGCATGAGGAACCCGCTCCCGCTGTCACCCCTTCGCTCCTGCAGATGGTCAAGCTTCAGTCTGTTAACAGTAGCCCCGAGCCTCCTGAAGCTCAAACAGAGACCCCTGCCCCGGTTGTGCATGAGGAACCTGCTCCCATCATCACCCCTTCGCTCCCACAAACAGTGGAGCTGCAGTCTATCAACAACAGTCCTGAACCCGCTGAAGCACAACCACCACTAGAGCCGGAGGTCACAATGAACCAACAGCAGCAGAGCAGTCAGGTCCCGTCCTCAACTTCAAACGGTGAAGTTCCCCAGAAGCCAATCAGAAGGTCTTTGATCGTGACTTCTCCCACACCCTCTTCTCCACCCGCCATCGCCACCTCACAGACTATCGTGGTCCCACCCGAGCCTTCATCCACAACCATTTCTTCTGTTATAAAGTCTCCTCCTGCCACAGCGGCTTCTCCCTCCATGAACCTGCAGGAAGCCATCCGTCTGAGGACAGCGGCTAGATCAAAAGAAAGCCCTTTCCATAAATCCCCAACATCAACCGCCAGCTTTATCTTCTCCAAGAGCAACAAGAAGGTGGTGATTGAGACCAAGCAAGAGAAGGAGGACAAGGAAACCATGCAGAAGAAGACAGAGGCTTCCTCTGGAACAGAGATGCTCGGGGAAGCAGAGTCAAAAAATAAGGGAGTCAAGGTCCCGCCACCTGTTGCAAAGAAGCCCAAAGCTAAATGTAAAGAGGTAGAGAGCAGTGAAGGTGTGGAACAAGCAGGACAGGAAGCAGAGCAAGAAAGTGTCAAAGGTAAGAGAAATCTCCTCCAGTTTTACTGCCTGAAAGGCCAACATTCAAATCAGTTGTGGTTTTACTGCCCAGCCACTCACACGCCACAAAACTAACCCTGTCCACATTTTCCAACTTCAGATGCTGCAGAGGGAACAAATGGGACAGCAGGTACCGTTGGAGAGACGTCGTCAACATGATTGCAGAGACTGAAGAAGCCTCTGGAAGGACTTACTGAATTTTACTGCAAGTTTCTGTTTGTGTGAGACAAGAAACAGGATTTGGATGGATGAGAGGCTTATTTCAGAAATTGTGTTTTAAATTTGATGTTAATGGTGTGGGTCTTAATTTTCTGAAGTACTCATTTAGCATTTAACAGAGTAAATACTGTATATTTTCTTCGCCAGAGGGTCTTCTGAGCTTTATTGTTGCATGAGATGGGGATATGCCCCCCCTCTAGTGTCAAAATGCGATTGTACCACTTACAGTATGTCCTGCTGAATCAGCGCTTTAGTGTGTACTTGCGTCAGTGGGACTTTGGGATGCTCATCTGTAAATGTAGTGATATTTTGTATATTTAACACATCCAATAATGATGGATCTGTTCAGAGTTCTGTATATTTTCCGAAGGTTTCCACACCAATTATTTGTTTAAAAATATTAATTATCTTAAGTTATTATTCCTGTCATGTTCAGAGGAAAGTCCACAAAAAATGTCTTCTTTGGAATACGCCAAATCACAACATCCCATAAATCAAATGTTTAGATGCACAATCAAGTCTGATTTCATGATCTCAAATATCCCACATGCTACTTTCTATTGTTTAAGACATTAGAAATAAGTATGTTGAGCAATACCTAAAACTTTATGGAGCACATGTTCTGCTGCTTTTAGTCACTGATAAAGGCGATGCCTTTTCCTCAGTTATGATTCATTCTTAAGTTTTATTTCAGAAATGCTTTAGAAGCTAATGGAGGAAATCATTTATAAAGAAAATTAAAGATTTATGGACAGATCAAATTGTCATTTAACCATTCGAGTCTTGTTCTTATTTGCATGCATTTTTTCCTTTTCATGTCAACCATGTTTGAACCATATGTCAGGAAATATAAACATACCTTTATTCCTTGATGTTTCTGACATTGTGGAAGCGGCAGTCACAGAAATGTGTTTTTTTTAACATGCAACTACTTTAAAGGACAAGCAAGGGAAGGGGTAGTTTAAACTTTCATGCAGTTTTATCTGCAGTGCTCACCTATTAAAAGGCTGTTTTCTAGTGTATGGATGGGTGAGGTAGGTACATTTGCAAATTTGTCACTTCAGTGGACATAAGTGACTCATCCAATACACCACTACTCACTGAAGAATATTAAATTTCATATCGACACAATCACCAAGTGTCTCTGTCAAACAAAATACAGCTGTTTTTATATATTTAAATGATTTTATAAAGATTTTTTATTAGAATAAAGGCAAGTGCCACTGTACATGTCTTTAGAAATGTGAAAAAATTGTGGCACTATTCTCTAATCGTGCAGTTAAGTTGGTGTTAATAACATTCAGCAACAGCTTGTGCATATTTATTTTATTGAAATGTGCAAACAAAATTATAGTCTGATCACAGATTATCTCACTACTTCCATGTGAAATACCAAGTTTTTTCCTCTCCATCTACTACATCTGCCAGCCTGGTATCAGTATTCGGCTGCATCGCAGAAGCCATCATCCCATCTTCCTCTACTCTGCATGTACGCTCCTCGTTTTCCTCCTCCCCGTCAGGGGGCTCCAGCTCCCTCTGCCAGCCTCCTTCTGTTGGTTTCAACTGTTCCTGATGCTGAAGTTGTTCACCGTCCTTCCGATTCTCCCGGATATCTGAAAATTTCTCATCTCCTCCTGATCCATTCTCCTGAAACTTACTGAAATTCCTCACTTGAGGTTCATTCCACTCATGCTGCAGCTTTTCTAGGTCAGGTGCTGTTGTCTCTCCAAGGACAGTTTCATGCTCTTCAAACTGCTGCTTTAAATTTTCCCCATCAGCATACTTTTCTTCATCTCCATTTTCCCAGATCTTCTCTGGACCAGTCGGCTCAGTGTAATCATTTCTGTTTGTCTCATCTTCTTTCCTGCTAGCTGCAGAAGGACTGAGCTGTAGAAAGTCATCCTCTATTATGTATGGCTGGTCCGAGACCAGAAGTGGTCCACTACTGGCAGAGCCTTTGAAAAATTTGAGATCCAAAATGTTATTTTATGTTTACATCCTTTAAAGCAAATTAAAGAGGCAGTCAAGTTGTCAAAATGTGAGCTGGAATGGATGACAAACCTTCCTTCAAGGCCCTGCGGCGTTTAGAGGTCACACATTTTGACTCACAGCACTCACATATTGAGTCATGACCAACAAGGGCCCTCCATCTGTGAAGGCAAAGACATTCTTTATCCACCTGCAAAGAGTGGAAACATGCAAAATCCCCAGCTTTGGTTTAAAAGTGACATTAATGCTGACCTGTGACCCTTGTAGGTGCAGGATTTGTGCGTAGGTCCTGGGTCCTCTGTTGTGACCACCAGTTTGCAGTGGATGCTGACCTAACACACAAACACGGCTAAGCTGCGGTTGGTTGTGCAATTCCACACAGCCATAAATTTTTAACTCTCACCTCAGTGTCAGGGTCAGCAGTAAACTGGAAAGCCTTTAAGGAGAACCTCAGGGCCTTGTCTGTCCGAGAAATGAACTCAGAGGCCCCAGGGTCCTGTTTGCTATCCAGCATGCAGCTGCAGAAACAGAAATGCAAACACCATGAACAATAAAACTAAATATTTGAAATATAATGCTGTCTTTAATACATACCCAAAGTTATCTATGATTGTGTATCTTAGGGAGGATTTGGAACCACTGGATGGTGTCGCATAGCAGACACTGATGTACAGTTTTTCTCCAGCAGAAAGGTGAGGATTAGACACTTGGACATTAACAGTTTGTCCAAGTTGATACTCATGAGTTTTGGCTGGTGTCTTCCAAGAATCTAAGAATTAATCAGACGTGTGGTATCGTCATGAAAATAGTCAAAATAAATTAAAGCTGATAAGCATTTACAGAATGGAGCATCGTTTTTGCGCGTACCATCCATTAGTTTGATCTGGAAGTCCATCGGATGTCCTTTTAATTTTTTACGCACAATGATAGTTTCCCATGTGGGCTGTACGGCCAGTTGGTGAACAGAGTAGTCTCTGCAGGATGGAGGATTTAAAAGGCATCAGCACCAACTCCATTTTCACACAAACTGAACGATTTATGTAGCAAATAAACGAAGCCAACCTTTGGTAATGGCATTCTATGTTGACATCTATGGGCTGCGCCCTGCTTGGAAATCGTTTTGGCGAAGGTTCATAATGGAGCACATATTTGTAGACCAGAGAACCGTGAGGCAGCTATGCGTTAGAAAAGCATAAACTGTGATGTAAAAATAAAAAAAACTGCAACTGACAAGTCATGTAAGCGACCTTACCTCACGCACTGCATCACACGACGCCAAGGGATACTTGAAGAGCAAGTCCCCGTGAGGCCCGAGACCCCCGTTACTTTTGCACCTGCTGCCCAATGTCAGCTCCTGCGCATCTGCACCCAGACCGTAGAAAGCTCGCCTCACCCGCACAACAAACTCAGATGTGGAGCAAGTTACAGAGACGTCTGCGTCCCGAGGAGAGTCCGACTGCATCTGCCCTGGACGCATGGATGGAGATGTTACCAGTGTCTGAGAGCGGGATGATCTCCCCAAACCGAGCTGAGACGACGGAGATGTGCTGCCAGAAAACCTCTGGTGGAGCTTTGGGCTTTCTGTGGTCGACTGACTGATTGGTTTGTGGTTTTCGCCTAATTCTATAACTTGCCCCCTTCTACTTAACTGAGATTTATACGCAAAACTGAAGGAGGCAAGTAATATAACCGAAATACTTAAAATAAAGAGATAACACTTTGTTTTCATCGCAACAGACTGTTGTCCTTTTGTCTTCTACTTTCAATCTGCGCGTAAAAACTCCGTCACGGCTGCAGGTAATTAGTGGAGATAGATCACCAGCCTAGTGGTAAAAAGGCGTATTTACGCTTCGTTTATTTGACTGATTTCAGTCTCAAACAACGCAATGCTCTGTTTTTGTGGATAAATACTAGTTCAGATCTTTGGGCAACCGACCCATTAAACTGACATATCATAAAGAGATTAATATATCAGCAATAAAAAACATTTCCACCAATCTAGGCCACTCTGGGGATAATCCAATTAAATCCACATTTTTCTGCTTTGACAAACTTTATTCACATACTTAAATTACATATGTACAGTCCATCAGTTTCTCTCCTTTCTGATTATTGTGCTTAATGGTCAAACTTGAAAAAAGTATTTACAGTTCATATACAGCAGCATTTACAGGCCAAGATGACCAATGGGAGATATAATATGCTTCATTCTGGTCATGCAGTGACCATTTCAAAATCCTACAAAAAGGGGAAAAAGAGATCAATGCAGCAATTCACAAAAGATTGCTTTTTGGAAATCTTCACAGCAACATGACAAGTGGAAACTGGGCGAGAACAGCTGCCTCTAAATAACTTTTAATTAAAGAATCTGGGCTTGGATAGTTTGTTTTGTGAGTTGCAATTCTGTAAAAGCAGCTGGTTAATGGCCTAATATCTTTTCCTAGAAAAGGAAAAAAAAAATCCCACCACTTTGTCTCTCAGAGTTGACACTGGACTTAAAGATTACTTGTTCACACAGTCAATAACCACTGTAAATAAATTATACATATGTGTTTCCATAAGAAAAACAATCCCTTAGGCAGTTTGTTCAAATAAATAGTTAAATAAAGCATTTTTCCTTCCTGGGAAGTGAGAACATGCTAGTTGAAATGACTTGAGTTGACTTAGCTGTCAAAGACATGCATATTAAACCCGATTGAAGTTGAAACATTGAAGCAGAAAAAGTTGTTGTTTTTTTTTTTTTTTTAAGTAGCATGAGACAAATAAGATTGTCTGAGTCCCAACTGACTCAGAAAATCTCACTGCAACTAAATATATAACGTGCTTGAAAGGCAGTGATTCAGAACCTACTAAATGACTTTTCACCTTCAGAAAATTCAAGTTTTTATCTTTATGAACATTTTTCTAAAACAAAATCAAACAGAAGGCATTCTAGTGAAGTTCCACGCAGCTCCATTTAGAGGACGGGTGACAGCTTTAGGGCTGTAACCAGCAGTCTCTGACTGGACGGCGGGGGTATAGTAAACATGGAGGGTAACATTATACTCCAGTCTACACCAGTGGTGGTCAGCTCTTGTAAACCAGTAAATAAATACTTCATGAGCCACAATACACCAACCATCAACCACACTCTGAGGATGTAAGCACACAGGAGGAAGACTCCACATGTAAAATAAAAAGAATGACAGAAAGTTCCTGGAAAATTTCTGTAAATAATAAATCTTTGGACAAATATGTGAGCTTGACATGAGGACAGATCTCAGTGCCCCATTTCACCTTGTTGATGAAAGAAAAGCCCAAGATAAGAAATAAAAACAAAAAGAACAAAAGCTAACCTGGGACTTTGGCTTTACATGACAAAATAATACACTTTATATACCATTACTTTTTCTCTCTTTTCTTTTTTTTAATTCAATTGGGACTCTGGAGGCAGTGAAGTCAATCTGCCACTAGAGGGAGACGTAAACCTGTGTGATTCCCCGGAAGCTGGTTAATGCAGGTGACGAGGCAGCAGCGTTGCTCTGTGATCTTCTGTTTGTCATGTCAAGTAGTGTAGCTACACACTGCTCCCGAGCTCTGACGTTTCAGATGTTTCAGACTCCGAGTCCCTGTTAAAAAGGCAGAACAGTTAAGAGTTACACACAAAAACTTGTGTATGCAACGGTTACAACCTGCAGTTGTTTCAGCTTGCTTTAGTGTGCCTTTCAATTCTCACTTACAAAACGTCTTGAAGAACTTTGTGGTTGCATTGCCTCCTCTCCTCATCTATGGGATAGGTCTTCAGTATCAAGAGTCCCACAGCAATAAGAACGACAGGCACAGGAGAGACCAGAACCTTCAGAGTTAAACTGACCGACTCAGGCTGCAAGCAGTCGCCGGTCACATAGCCAGCAAATCTGTGAAAAAATGTCGACAGAGGGGGAAAAATGAGCTGATGGGAGTACAGTTTGGACCACATGACTATTAAACCTGGAGGTAATCTTGCATTGTGTTATACAGTTTTAAAGGATGAAAACACTCATGTGGAAAAGTGTGTGTGTAAAAATTTTGAGCCAACCATCATTTCTTTATACAGTTCACCTTAAACAATCAACAGGTCCTGTGTGAGATCTTTGCTGGATACTCTGTTCTTTTCTTTCTGTATCTGGACAACACTAACAGATGCTGTTTTTGCATCCTTTTTATAAAAAATAGTTTCTTTTTGACCAGCTTCCTGACTTTTCTTAAACTTCTGCATACCATGCAGATATACTGTATTCCAATTTTCATTTTAATCTTTTAAGGCAAACACTTTTTATGCCTGTCAAAATGCCACATTTCCCATTTTTAATAAGAGATTCAATGAAAGAAATGGAGAAAAGTGTTTATATGTGATGTGATATACTTGAATGATTTAAATCAGAGTTAAATGGCTCAATAAAACGGATCCCTCTGAAAATGGTCAGGTACAAGGACTGGATTAAAAAAAGAGAGTAAAGGCCAGAAGTACAAAGGCAGCCTTGGAAAACCTTCAGAAAACCTGGAAAATTGTTCCCCTGAACAACAAGAGGGATTGGCTCCAGTCAAGTAAAAAAAGAAGTGAGGGTTGCTCAGGACTTTTGCACAGTCCTCTACATGAGAAGATGACTGCTGGTACAAATAATATCAACAATAAAAAGAAAAAAGAAAACAAACTTACTTTAAGCTTAGGGTAGAAATACCCAGAGACAACCCAGAGGCAAATTTAATGAAGAAGACATAGAAAGAGTAGAAGAGAGCTTCATGGCCATGGATGTCTGGATTTTTAACTTTGAAGTCATCCACTACATCTGGAAGCATGGACCTGAAATGACAAATGCAGCACTTAGATAAGGATAAAACACAGAAATCTACATTTCCAGCCAGGGATGGCGTCTGTGGGTAAATCTGTGCGTACCAAGGCAGGAGGAAAGCTGCTGCCACACTCACGCCTGCCGCCACCGACACCAAGTAGGAAAGGACCAGATTGCTCTTGACGGAAACAATAAGGATCATAAAAGGAACTGCCCACTGCAGAGAGAGAGAAATGTCTGAGAAGTTTCCTCTTTGGGGTGCAATGCATTTTCAAATCTTTCAAATTACACGACTGATGTGATAAATATCACTGCAACCTTGATGAATAAATTTTTAAAAAGTAATACTAACAGAGATGCCAAAATAAGCTGCCGTCTTCTTCCCGAAGCGGGTCAGAAACCACTGCCACCATGGGATGGTTAGAGTCCCAGAAAGCTGTGAAGAATAACAAAAACATAAGCAATGCTATTTCATTTCAGACCATTATGCACAGTGTGAGAAAAAGTTGTGTAAGGTAAATAAACAGAACAATCAGATTCAAGGTTTCATTTCATGACTTCATCACATTTAGATGCTACAATTCATTCAAATGACGTAAAGGTACAGTATGTAAAAAAAAAAATCAAAGGTCAATGGCAGAAAAATGTGATGTATAATTCAAAACTGTGTTTCTATTTATGTGTAATTGCTGCACTATAATTTCTGCTATATGTCCATTTTCTTAGAATGAGTCATTTATATCTACTTGCTGAACAGTGCACATATGGAGGCTGCCATATTTGTTCCACCATTTTTACTACAGTGTCCCTGAATGGACAAAAGAATGGGTATGAAGTAAGAACCCACTAAACTTTAAAACTAGTGTACCAGCTTTGTGTAATGGGAGTTAAAGCACTGTTTGGGATAGGTAATGCCTTAAAAGAACAAAAAAGTATTTACTCATAGTACAGTTATAGCTACACCTGAGACCACTGGATCCACTCACAGATAAAAACATATTTATGTCTGGCAGAATTTTGACCACTAACGGGCACTATACATTCACTACAGTGCTTAGAATATGAAGTCATTTCAAAGAAAACATCTTTTCTTGCAATACCCATCTTTACCACTAGATGTCAGTAATTCTTACAAACTGTACCTTTAATATCTTATTAAAGCTACCCCTGTTTCAGCAGTGTGCAGAGAAAGTGAGACGTTGCTGCCGTCTGTTGTCTTCTGTCAGAGTTTACTGAAGTTTCTCTAACCTGAGTGCAGCATGGCCAGACTAACTGAAAACGTCTTTACAGTGATTCATTGTTACAGATAAAGCATGCAAAAAGGCAGCTGATGTTCTGTTTCACTTAAAGCAAAGCGTTCAAGAGTCTGAAGGTGTTCCCACATCTATTTGTGGGAGACAACCTTCAGACTCTTTTGAAGAAATGACTACTTGTATTACTTGTGGTGTTTTCAGCTGGATATAATGAGAACACCGAGATCCTGTCCTCTGTGTTTTTGGTGATTTGAAGGTTTTTGCATGTTATTACCTTGTAGAAGTGAGAACCCAGAAAATAATCAGGCTTTAATATCAGGTCATACTTATACACTGTCATATCTGATGTTTTATGCATGCTTTCTTGTTATGGTTGATAGAGAAAGAATTGCAATGAAAAGATAGACATTTAGCTGATAATTTTAATGTTGAATTTGTTTTAGTTAGCATGATTTATCTGTATTTCTTTACAAAACAAGACTTTTCTGTTCTTGAACGAGCAGATCAACCACTTAGCTTTAGTCTGGAAGGATCTTTAATAAATGATAGATGTACTCTAATGATTCATAATGGACTAAAATCAAAATAGTGTCAAATGTTTTTACAAAACAAAAAAGCAACACTGAGTTCACGTCAAATTCTAACTGGGCTTGATGGGAGATTGTGGGAACTGGGACCAATAACATGACCAGAGAAGGAGGTCAAGGGAAAAGACCATAATGGCCACTTTGGAAGTAGGGGGGTTACTTGATTTTCCATTGGGTAGACAACCTATGACCTCTTGACCAAACTTGGTCAACCAGTGTTAAATACCAGCACAACAAAAAGCAGCCTGAACTTCTACCGTTTGCAGTTCTCCACTCCCACTTGTCCCATTACAACCAACAAAACTCCAAATTTTTCCACTGCCAATCAGAAGGAGAAGCAGCAGAGCAGAAAACAGCAAGAGGAGGATGGAAAGAAGGACACAGCCAACAGGAGAAGTTTCCGTGGTGCCAGTGAGGAGTTGCCAGGGTAACAAAAGCCCCACTGTGTGCCCATCTCTCCCTTGATCTTCTGCTAATGCAGAGTGAGAGTGTGGGAGAAAGGTTCCCAGGAGCCTGAACAACACCTCCTCTCACCCTGAAAATCTGCCCTCTCAGCCTCGGAGCGTTGCGTGAGGAAAGCCCTCTGAGAAACAGCTGACAGCAGGACAGCAGACTGTACCCATGTCCTCCAAATTCCATTCTGATAAGGGCTGTTGCGAGAAGATGAAGGCCCTCTCACGGGGGAAAACAAAACAAAAGAAACTCACCATGATGACCAGTAGAATATTCTGGAAGTCTTCCCTGTGGCCCAAAGCGTAGGTGATGAAAAGAGCAAAGTTTCCCTCCAGTAGCTGAAAAAAGAAAAATGAATCTTTAAAATAAAAATCACTAGTCAAGAGTTAGATGTGAAACCAGTCACTGTCATTGAAGCTGCTGCTCAAAAGAAACTATTCAAGTTAAACGAAGACAGTTAAATGCAGAATGCTCGACTATTTTTAAAAATGTGATCTACCAATGTTTAAACAAAATCAATTACCATGAAAGCCAGAGATGTGAAGAGGAAGGCGGTGACCAGCTTGACGTACGGTCCGTGACTCATGACCACCCACAGACCCTGACGGAAGGAGAGCGGCTTTGTCTTTTTCTGCCCGCTCTCTGCAATCCAACACAGACAAAGATAGCACGAGTGATAATCTTTCTTTTAAAAAAATCTGAGGCCAATCTGATTATCAAGAATCTGGCATTTGTCCAAAATGCGATGCATCTTGCAGGAAATGTAGCCCTTGTCAGAATGTGGCCTCCACATTTTTCTTACTCTCTTCAAACAATTTGAGTCTCGGTGCATGAGGTACAAGGAGGATGCAGCATGTTTTAAATTAAGAGTCAAGTTAGATTTCAGTCCCACGCAAGTCTCTCTCTTTTTACAAGTAACAACTCCGCATCAAAGTGAGAACTTTTGTCATCTGGTAGTTTCATACCTTTTTGCTCCTTTACACCAAAGAACAGGATTGCTGCACACAGGACATAGATGATACAGATGACCCCTGAAGCAATCAGGTACGCTTGTTTCTGGAAACAAAATAGAAAGGGTTAGCCAGGATGGACAGAAGTTTGGATTGAAATGGTTAAATTAGGCCTTTAATTACTTTTTTTTTTTTTTTAAATACACTTAACAACAAAATTTGTTGCAATTTAAATTTTTTGTGGGGTTTCTGAAACAAGCTTAAAATGTATGCAGAGCAAAACAAATACATAGTAACTAGAAATATTTCAGCAGGTTAACCAGATGCTTTTGGAAGAAATCAATAAATTATGTTTTGGTAAATTTGTACTATTACTATAACATTTCTATTTCAACATTTTTCCACTTCAAAAATTTGATTATTTAGTTAGTATATATCATGTTATTTGATAATTGAAAGATGTTTTTAATCCATTTTTGTTTAATGTTATCACTATAATGTATCATTGTCTTAAAAGCATTTCCTTCCAGTACTTCTGTTCTCAAATTTTACTCTAATATTGCCCTTGCATTCAATATATTAATGCAAAATCAGGTGATTTTTCTTTTAAAGGACAAAAAGTATAGGTATCGATATCGGTATCGCTGAAAAAGTGCCATAAACTGCTGGTATCGTATTGACATGAAAAATTTCGGTATCGCCCATCCCTATGCCAGACGTGACTGCAACTGGAATAAAGTCACACTAAAAATCTAGCTGGATACAATTATGCATCAATAAGGACTCGTTTTCATTTCATTATGCAACTGCTTTCAAATTAAATGACCTCCTGTTTGTGATCGGGAGTTAATCTAGCTGCTGACAATATTTTAATGAAAGTATGCTGGAGCCAGATATGTTCATCTGTCTGTCCAGCAGCTACAGCCACCCAGACTGTATGCTGAGGTTAAAACTTTAGAAAGTTCATTCCAAAAGCGGAATATTTTCTGATTTGATCCACCCCCCACCCAGCTCTCATTAGTGATTGGGGTCAATGTTCTTGTGAAACACCCTGTTGTATCAAAGTTTAAGCTGTTTCGTTGATGAACTCCATACCATGTAATCCTTTAGTTCGACTGGCAGCAGAAAAAAGCCCCAGAGCTTAATCTTTTCCACCACTTGTTACAGTTTTAATGCCTCACTTTTACTCCTCCAAATATAATATTTCTTCATTGTGGCCAAACATTTATTTTTCACTCATACAACCATAAAACTTTCCTCCATATGAGAGTTTTCGTTGTTTGTGCAGTCTGCTGCAAATTCAGTCCAACCTGACCACGTCCAACTGACAGAAATGCTGTGCATTTCTGCACAATGGGGGCAGACGTTCATTTACAGTATTTAAAAAGGGAAACTAAAAGACTGCATCATCACACCACTATCAATAATTAAATAAACATGTGTTTAGTTCAAGATGTGGGTAGCTGAATTGGTGTTTGCAATGCTTAGCTTGTACGTTTTGAGTTTATTTATACCCAAAGTTGATTTAATTAAACCCACAGTATTTTAAAACTTGTTTTTTTTCCTGTTAAATATTTATGCAGTGCAATTATTCCATCTCAGAAAACAAACATATTGACAACAAACTGCAAATGCTGCATAAAAACACTTGTAAATATTAAAATCTAATTCCATACAGGCCTCATGTGACTTACCGTCTCATCCAGGGAAACTCTGGTTTTGTTGGTTGTGGATGAGTTTGAGCTTTTAGCCCCATCAGCCTCAGTAGGACAATCAGAGGCACCACCTACTATCTGTCCCTGGATCGCGGTGCCCAGCACCGTGCCCAAAACCTCCACCATCATACCTAAGAGAAAAACAGGCATGCAGTTAGCGCATGAGAGAAAACACATGTATGTAAATCATGCAGGAGCTCTAACGTACGGTAGGCTGTTGCAGAATCCCGCTCCTTCTGGTTGCTGCTGATGAACATGGTGAGGGCTGAATACGGCACATGGAAGCACTGCAGATGGACACGAGCTCTTATTGTAGGAATTATCATGAAGGGGAACAAATTGCTGATAAGAATCAACATGAGGTACTAACTGTTTGCATTGACTGGAAGAGGCAGTAAAAGACCAGGTACCAGATGACCTTCCCTTCCTCAAACGGGGGCACATACCAGATCAGGAAGTAAGTCAGCACTGCAAACGGAGTGGAGCAAAGGATCCTGGGTGGGAAGCAGCAAAGAGTTATTATCAAACTAAGACATTTTTCCTATTTAGTCTCATTTTGTGAGTTGAAGCATTAAACAGAGTGCTCACTTTCACTCCCTTTAATTCATTCCTGCCTTGCAGTCACTTCTTTTCTGTGGCCTCCCTGCTGCTTTGTGAATAATCCTGTTAATCCTGCCTTATTAGAGCTCATGTGTGGAGAAAGGTCGGTCGGGGCTGTGTGAGGAGCCCAGGGTGGGCTGGCCCAATGGTGAGGCCGCTCTGGCCCACCTCACTCTCACCCCACTCAGTTTCAACAGCCTTTTCCTCGGCTCTGTAAGCCCTCCAGCTGACCTCAGTGCTACAACTCACTCCGTCAGCTGGTGCCACTTCAGCAGCTTGTTTTCACACAAACGGTAGATGAATGTGGCAGTAAAGATAAGATCTAACTGTTTTACAACCTCCCTTCTGTTAGTAGTTAGCAGATAGAACAGGGATATCAAATGCCTTGCAAGTAAATAATAAAAGCAAATTATGGAACTAATGTCAAAGCTATTAAAAGCTGATTCAACATCTAAATTAGTAGTTTGGTTTCAATCTTGTCTCTACTGGATGCTTTTAATCTCTTCAAGCTCACACACTTATATGATATGCATCAAGCGACTCTTGCTTTCCTTTCATGTCTGAGCTACTGTGGTTAACATCAGCAGAAAATAAAACCAGAGTTGAAACCAGTTTGCATGTCGACGTGACCGACCGAACACACAGAAGCTGCACTGGAAGGTCGGTGAGACCCAGGAACACACCATACAAACAATTAATGTGTATCAAATAAAAAAAAAAACTTGCAGACTTTAAATGATCTTTAATCTGCAACATTTCCAGCACAGACAGAACGAACATGAGAGAAAATAAAAAGATCTGTTTCATTTACATGCTGCCTCTCTCTGACAACGACCTCCATTGTTGCGACCAAGCGTGGCTTTTGACATTAGGTAACCTCTCTTTGCTGCAGTAAAACCCTCTTTCAGTTTAGGGAATCACAAATATGCCCGGCACTTATTGTCACCCTCTCATTGGTTTGAATCTCATGGTGTGGTGTGGGTTGGACCAATCCGTGCAGAAGCTTCCTTCCCTTCCCCTCCCCTCCTCGTTTCAACTTACAGCGTGAAGCTCATGCACACAGCCGGCATTTTTTTCCTCTCAGACAAAAGCTGCTTTGAAGAAATCACTATGTGATCACAACAGAGCTAAAATATTAAAATATTAGTTCCGTTTTTCTGCTAATTAGATCCTGCCCTGAGGTGATGGCTTCTGAATCAGTCTTAAAAATGGTGAAGTAAAGATGCACCACGCTTCACTCGGCATGCACAATGTCAAGGTCATCTCCCGTTACGACCAGACTCCCTCACAGAGTTCAACTGTATGAATGTGTTTGCAGCAGTAATTTGACACTATAAAAATTTGATTTGCATTTTACATCCTGGATGTTTCTTATCTTTTAGCCTCATTATCTAAAGTTTAAAGTACAAATCTAAAAAAAATCCTTTTATGGGTTGCCAGGCACTGAAGCAAGTTCCAGCATCGTTTTGGGAAGAGGCAGAAATAGATACCCTTGACATATCGGCACCTGTAGCTCATATGAACCGGTTAGTAACGCAGCAATGTGCAAACAAAGATGGGTTAAAAATGTTGGATTCAAAAGTATTTTAATGTATTTGAGGTCGTTGGGGTGTTAATGGGGTAGAAATGTTGTATTTAAAAGCATAAAAGGGAGATTTTTGTTGCATTTTTCAAAACATATTCATAGTGTCAATTTTATTCTTCTCTCCCTTAAGCAATCTCTTCAACCTTGTTGCCATGGTTACTGTTAACAGCTCGTGAGCTGCTCTCCTTGTGGTCCATTTGCCTCACATTCCTCCCTCTACTTAACATCCCAGCATCTAATTTTACATCTCATCACCCAGATCCAGACACCTACCAGGGCATCATGCGGCCGACGCGGGTCCATCTACTCCGGCTCACCAAGAACCCCACAGTTGGGTCGGTGACCGCATCCCAGGCTCTGCCCACGAACAGGATGATAGAAGCATAGGAGGGGTCCAGCTAGAGGGAGGAGGGAAAGAGGAGAGAAGCTTGAGACTAAAACAAAAAGGCTGCCAAATATATCATCTCATTTGGTGCTGTTCAAGAATGGTTCAAAGGAGCTGCGACACCAACAAAGAAGCTCAGAGGATCGCAGGAGTGAAACAACTGTTCATTGAAAGCCACTGTTATGATCTCATTAGCTGAATAGCCTCTATTTAAGTTCCCACTGGTAAAAGTGGAAAAGACTAATTCAGAAACAAAGGCACAGACACAGCAGGAGTCCACGTTAATGTGCTTGACTGCAGCAGGGGGAAGATTATTAAGTGATATGAGCTGGAGAGGTGCGGGCATTAGGAGTGAATCAAAGTGTGTTGCTGCTGGATAAATGTAAAAGTACTGAAATCAGTTTACTGTATACTACAGATGAAGGAGTTCTCTCTCTAAAAATGTGATACTTGATGCTTATCATGCAATTGATCTGACAAGGTGTCATTTTATTACTCATTGTGTGTTTCACTTATTTGTGCATCTCGTTAATCACCTGCGCCACATCAAGCAGGTAGATCTGGAGGAAGAAGCCCAGAGCGCTGCCCGTGATCTGATAAGGTGCTCCCCCAAATGCATAGCACAGCTTATTCCACACAGACAGACGATTTCTCCGGTCCTTTGCCTGGAAGAGAAAAAAAAAAGGAGGAGATGCATGACTGTATTAATTTGTCTCTGAAACAGTTTATGCTTCTGCCTGGGGAGTTATGAATGAACTGTATTTAATCCCCATTTTTTGCTTCAAATGCCCTCACCCATCTGCATCTGACTGATGCTGTGTTACATCCAGTCACAGCCTCATGAGAAACTACGAGGTTACTCTAGTTCACTCACTCTGAAACTGCATCATTACATCAGCCCAGCACATTGGCTCCTGCGATAGGATGCTGGTGTAGTGTGACTTTTTTTTTGCACACAGACTACAGACTGATCTACCTCAGCCAATCACCTTTTAAAGCCTGATGATGACGGTGAAGAGGATCCACAACCATCACCACACATCTAAAGGCTGAATCACCTTTTTCTCAACGCAAACTGGCAAAAAAACATAGGTGTAAGCCATATTCACTCAAGCCAAATCCCAAAGCACATATTTACCAGGCTGGAACAATCACAGTAAAATACAAGCTCAACAAAGACACACCTCAAGATGTTTGATGTCTTTCTGAGTCAATTAGCAGCTTACTGGACTGCCAGCTGTACTGGTCAAAATAAAGATTTTTGGATTCAGGGAAAACCTGCATAACTTTGCATACTTTTATTGAAAAATAAATTCATTATTCTTAATTGAACTGGAACATTTTAGTAGCTGACTCTGAATGTCTAACACTTCGCTTCTAAAATTGCTGAAATAAACCCTCATCAAATGTATTTATCTCAGACTATTTTAGCTCCTTGGTATGTATCTAAAGTACTTTCCTTTTAACAGCCCCTTTAACAGATATTCATCCTGATCTAACATCCAAAATTAGTTTTGTCTTGACAAATTGTCAAGCGACTTGATATTGCTCATAAAGAGTGATCGCAGTGCAGAATGCCGTGGATTCACACAGCCTCAGTTTTTCATGTTCATCACACTCTGAATTGAAAGCTACTAATAACACCGCTGTCACTTTGAGCCCTTAAAGGTAAATATGCTTGTTCGATATCACAATGCACTGAAATTATCAGTTATTGAAGTCAATGAACTGTTGTAACTCTCAATCAGCATCACATCTGACTGGACTGGGCGAACCAGAACAGTCTGAATGAAAAAGTCATTGTAAATGTGTTTTCGTAACGGTAGGATGACCTCGGGACAGGTGGGCAAACGTGTTGAAATTCAAACCCCTGACGAAAAGGAAAGACGCGACTCTAACAGCTGAAACAGAGAGAAAGTATCATCCACTTTGATTTTACGCGCCCTTGAACGCACCCCAGGAAAACAGATGGTACAGAAATATAACACGGAAAATAATATAAGTACATCAATTAAACAGCAGCACTTACCTTTACTGTCTTTATATCTGTGTTTATTGGTTTTACTGTTAGTAAACTCGCTGCGTACTGCTCTGCGCCTTCTCCTCGTGCCATTGTACGAAGATTATTTACGCTTCGTCTAAAAATTGAAATTACTTGAAGTTATCGGTGGAGGAAAAACCTTATTCAGAGCATCATACTATATCGCTCAGAGCTCTCTGTGTGAGTGACTCAAGTCGCTCGTGCTCCATATGGCCAGCTCATTCATTCTGCTACCTATGTCTGCTACGCTACAACGTCAGCGTCACGTGACCGTCGAATGTTTCACGACGAGTAGGTCCCTGGAGTGAGAGCTTCATGAATATGTGAGCAGCAAAATGTGAATATCACGTTTTGGGAGTGAAAATCACATCAACAATTGATGAAATGACAAGAAAATACATTGTGAGTCATCTTTTTTTTTTTTTTTTTTTAAAGAAAATACACAACATGTAGCCTACACGCTACACATTTTTATCAAATTATTTTTGCCACTTAAAAGAGAGCCATGAGGCTACTGGTCCTTAGCAGGTGACTTGAAGAATGTTATGTTGAGGATATGTAGTGTCATCCATCATACTGAGCATTTTTTGGAGCCTCTTTTTCTTTCACAACCAGCTAAGGGGCTACAGAGCCGTCCCCACCACAGTGAGTGAGCCATCTGTATCAGTTTGTTCAGTTTCTGTCTGACAGAAAGGAACAAAGAAAATGACACTCGCCACCATAGACTTATATGTAACATCTTGCTACTAGAAGTACTTATGCTTCCTTAAAATACAAATAGAATCTATTCTTTCTGTTCTTGTAAACACTTTTAAGTGTTGCATTCTCCTGTACAATCTGTTGTCCAAGTGAACACCAATAGATCTGCAGTTCAGCATCTCCATCTCCTCTCCCACACTGAAAAGAATTAATTTTGTCCCCACTCCTTCTAAAAACTACAACCGTCTCCTTTGTGTTGAGAGAACTGGTTGTTCCAACACCATGTCCACAGACCAATTCTATCATTTCAGTGTCATTTGAGGATTTCTGCAGATGCAGGGCAGTTGAGTCCAACTAAACGTATGATAGGATAAGGAGAAAAAGTGAGGTTAGAGTCCCTTGCAATGCTTCCACACCTTAGCATAGTCTAATTACTTGTCCTATGCTGTTTATAGTGCTGGCATTTAGTCCTTTGTTTAATTTTCCAAACATTCATTACAAGTTTAAAGCCACTTATTGATTCATATTGAGTGTATTTAAGATAATGGGCCGGATTCAAATGGATTTTTCATCGTTCTCTAAAGTCTCACACTATGGACAGTCTTCCAGTATTTTATAATGTAATATTCAGTCACCATACATATGTAGTCAGAAAATTGTAGGCTAAAGTAGGCAGCAAAATGCTGCCAAGCAAACCTACTCTGACTTCCGCGCACAAACCCACTGGTTTGCTCATGTTTAAATCAGAGTTTCTGTGCGAGAGTATAAAAAAAGACTTTTCTGTGTGATAAAGTCATAATAAGGGGGAACTGATCTGTTAAAAAATCCAATGATGGTCAGGCGACTTCCTAAAACCAGATTCCACCTGTTTGTTTTTTTACTTTCATTGATGGCAGTAAGTCCAGGCACCATAAATAATAATAAAAAAAAACAACAACAACAACAAAAAGACCTCTTGAGTGGTTTATTCATCTCGGACAGATGATTCCAAGTGAAGAGAGATTATCTGTATGGGTTCCCCTCTTTTGTGGGGTCCAAAGGGTCCATTTTGGGACCGCTTCTTATTCACTATGCATTCTTTTGTGATATCTTGCATGGACGTACTCTTGATTTTGCATTTCTGTGTAGATGACATGCAATTTAATGTACCACTAAATCTGAATAAAAAGGATACTTCCCTCATACTATTTTGTTGGTTGGGCTCAAAATCTGGATGTTAGAAAAAAAATATTCATGCAGCTCAATGACTCAATTTCCAAAGTTATCACAGCTGACACTATTTTGTTTGTTTATTTCTCTTATCCACATTGAATTAATCGTCCTTAAATTTCCCAAGTCTGAGCATTTTTTTTTTCATTTTCAGAGAAGCTATCGATTCTTCTCTCACACTCATGTTTGATATGTTCAACAGCTTTAGCTCACAGCTCTTCCCCCTCCCTCTCCCTTCACAGTTGGATGGAGTTGGATGTTTTTTTTACTTTGTAATTTGTAAGAATGTCCAGCGCCTTCACCACCATTCAGCCTTTCCTGCTTAAGGAGAAACTGCCAGTGATGGCTTAGACCAGTGGTTCTAAAACTTTTTACAGTGTGTACCACCTGAGAAAACATCGAGTTCTCCTCGTACCGCCATCGTAACCAACCTGAAGTGTGCATCAGGACAGGCGGTGTACACCTGAGTTGCACTCTCCCTGTATTCTATAAGACAGAATGAAGTTCATACTGCAGTCAGGGTGTGAAGGTATGACGGAAAGTAATGGTTTTCATACTGCTACGTTTTTATTCCGTGGTGCACCTTGAAACCGGAAACCGGCACATCCCTAATCTGTAGTGATGATAGTATCTACGGGCTAAATCATTTTTCACTGCACTTCACCATGCTGTTTTGTGCTATTATGACTTGTATTTGTGAGGATTTTATTCTAGTGTGCATTTTTGTTTTGAAGAGGTCCACTTCAGGTCTGCTGAAAAAAAGCCATAACTTTCCTTCTGACCTCTAAATTTATAAAAAAAAAAATATTTCCAACTGTGAGGCTTAGCTAATGTCCCAAAAGAGTGTTTTTTTTTGGGCATCCCCAGTTCACCCTTATGGAGCAGAATCTTTTTTTTAAATTTAGCATTTTCTCTAAAAGATAAGCCCAAATTCTGATTTTTCATATTCTAAGTTACCTGATCCTCCACATTTATGATGTCTGTGATGGTGCCCAAGGCCCACCCATGAAATCTTCATCATACCACTGGTGGTACATGTACCACAGTTTGAGAATGAAAGGCTTAGACAAAGCCACCATCTCCTGGAGTGGTGATAACCTGATCAGCAGAGGACAGTTTGTCTGACTGGGCGATGTTCTGTCTGGCACAGTGACCATCAGTACAGAGATGCCATGTGATGGATGGGAGGAGGAGTACAGGGCTGTGGTGCAGGATTTTGTGGAGTGCTCTAATAAAAATCCCCTGATTCTGAAAGTGGCTAAGACCAGGGAGATGGTGATTGACTTCAGGAAGATGAACATTTGATATTGAAAATACCTAAGTGTCTTTTTTACTATGTACTTTCCCCCCAAAATATTTCTATTATATATTTCCTATAAGCACATCAGTAACTTTTTAATGTTGTATTTGGTATTGTGCTGCTAAACCAGTAGAATTTCCCAGGTTTGGGATGGATACAATATTTATGTATATGATCAGACCACCTGTGAAGCTACAGGGAAGAAGGAAATATTTGTAGTAAGGATGGGCAATACCAAAATATTTTTAATGTTGATACCATACCAGAAGTTTATGGCACTTTTTCAGCGATACCGATACCAATACTTCTTGTCCTTTAAAAGAAAATCATACATTTTGCATTAATGCATTAATAAAGGCCAATATTAGATATAAGTAAAACCTGAGAACAGAATATTGGAAAGAAATGCTTTTTTTTTTTTTTTTTTTTTTTATTAGGTTTTTCCAGAGTAAAACATGCATACATAAAAGACAAAACAACACAAAAGACAAGCTGGGAATTACAAGATAAAACCAAATGGTAATATAAGTTCTAAGTACAGTATAACAGGTACATTACTTAACATGGGGTGAGATACAGTAGAGGCTCAGAAGAGAGAAAAATCCCTCCCCCCTAAACAAAAGCTCTTGTCATTATAGCAGAGATATTTACATTGACATAATCCAAGAATGGTCTCCATATTTTGGTGAATGTATCAGTTTTTGAGTGTGAGAGACAAGTCAGGAAATCCAGAGGCAAGAATTCAATTATTGTCCTATGCCATCCTGTAACTGAGGGGACTTTATCCGAAATCCAGTGCTGAAGAATATTTTTCCTGGCACAAAAAGTCATAATATTATACAGTTTCTTCTGATGTCTATCAATTATTCTGCTGCTAGGAAGGCCAAGAAGAAGGGAAACTGGATTTAGATCAAGGTCTTTTTTTTAGGATTTTTTGCATTTCAAACAAAACATCATTCCAATATTTTTGTATTTTCAAACAAGACCAGAAACAGTGAGTCAGATCACCAATTACCACCTTACATTTGAGACAAAATGGAGAGACATCGTTTCTATATTTAGAGAGATGGTTAGGGGCAATATGTGCTCGATGTAGTATCTTGAGTTGCATTGCCCTTGTCCTGTTACAGACCGTTATTTTCCCGGTATTATCCCAGATGCTATCCCACATCTCCTCAGTTATCTCAACCCCAAGCTCCCTCTCCCAGATCACGCCCAGTGCCTGGGAACTAATACTTGTACAGCCCTTCAAGCCAGCATAGAATGCCCCAATAGATGCATTTCCATGAGAAAGAAGTACTTGCTTCTCCATCTGTGTAACCCTTGTATCAGAAAGTAGTGAAGTGTTCTTTGTAATAAAATCTCTAATCTGAAAGTAGCGAAAAAGGTCATTCCTTGATATGCCATATTTATCCATAATTTGATCGAAAGTCATGAGGGTAGAGCCATCAAAAGATCACCCAAGGTTGAAATACCCTTAGCTGCCCAACATTTAAAAGCACTGTCCAGGGTCCCAGGGGAAAGTCGGGGGTTATTAATAATTGGGGTGAAAACTGAAGTCAACCCCGATCTGCCCTCCATGTGTTGTGTAATTCTCCATGCCTTAAGGGTATTAATTGTAACAGGGTTGCTGCAGAACTTTTTAATACACTTCAATTTCTTAATAAAAAGAAGGTTTCTTAAAGGGCAACTGGACAGAGATTTTTCAATATCAAGCCAAATTGAAGAAGCACCGTCCTGTATCCAATCAGCAACAAATCTCAGATGGGCACACAACTCATATCTCTTGATATCTGGAAAGTCCAGTCCTCCCAGAGTACGAGATAATTGCAATGTTGACATCCTAATTCGTGGCCTTTTCTTATGCCAAATAAAAGCACTAAACCAACCATTCAATTTTTTCAGTATTTTGTGATTAAATAAGATGGGAATCATTTGTATCGGATAGAGCAGGCGTGGGGAGAATATTCATTTTCAAAAGTGAAATTCGGCCCAGCCATGATATGGGGAGGTTGATCCACCTCTCCAGGTCTTGCTTGATTCTGTCAAATAATGAGTCAAAGTTGGCATGAAACATCTGATTGAATTTAGGTGTAATATATATACCTAAATATACGAAACCAGCAGGTGACCACTTAAATGGAAGGGGACTAGGGTCAACAGGTTGCTGCCGCAGATTGCCCAGAGGCATCGCCTCTGATTTGGAGAGATTAACTTTGTATCCAGAGAAGGCAGAAAATCGAGCAATAATCTGAATAAGGTGGGGGACTGATAGAGAGGGGTTAGTCAGAAACAATAATACGTCATCTGCATATAATGTAATTTTATGTAGCTTTCCACCTACATTTAGCCCAACCACTGTGGGATCCTGTCTAATAAACTCCGCCAGGGGTTCAATGGCCACTGCAAACAGAAGTGGCGACAAAGGACAGCCCTGTCTGCAACCCCTCTGGATCATAAAATTTTAGACCTAAGTCCATTGGTTATAACTGCAGACAATGGTAAAGTATACAGGACCTCCATCCACCTGACAAAGCCATCACCTAAGCCGAACTGTTTAAGCGTAAAAAATAAATAAGACCATTCAATGCGGTCAAACGCTTTTTCGGCATCTAGGGTAATCACAAGGCCGTCTATTGCGGGAAAGAAATGCTTTTAAAACAATAAGTTATAGTGATAATAAAATTAAACAAAAAAAGATTATCAAATAACATGATATATACTAACTAAAACAATCAAATTTATCAAGTGGAAAATGTTAAAGTAGAAAATGTAATAGTAATATTACAAATTTACCAAAACATAATGTACAATAACCTGCATTAAACCACTGAAAGACAACAAAACGTCATCATCATCATCATCACTAACAGCAACATCATCATGACATCTGATCATCTTTTATCATTTCATTGCCTAAAACTTTCAGAAGTAGATAAAATTGCATGTTTTGTATCTGTACAGTAGTATTGCAATACTCAAAAAAGTATTGATTCCGATATTTTGTCTGGCTGGTATCGAAGTATCGACTCCAAGGTATCGATATGCCCATCCCTAAATCTTTGTTAGCTTCTGTTAGTTTCAAGTTAGCGCGTTTTGCAGAAGGTTGACTGTCAATCATTTGCCCCAAGGCCGCGAGTGACAACACACGCAACACGGCAAAGATGGCGACGGTGGGAACAATAACGCCCAACTGGCTTCACTTTTAGCTCTTCTTTGTTCAGAAACCGAAGGGTGACGTAGCAGAAGGTTTGTCCTTTTTTTATGGTCTCTGGATTGGATTGTACGTTATGGTACATACATTGTGCCACTTTTCTCATCCATAACTTATACACTGTTGTATATTATTTCAATTAATGTCTCAATTAAAACACTTTCTTTTTTACATGGTGCACAGAGATTAAACAACAATAAATCAGGGTTAGGTAGAGTTTAGTCTCAGATGAACTGTAGGAAGGAGCGAGGAGGGAGGAGTCAAGAGTTCAGACAGTGATCTGCTGTGGGGACAAAAGTACAGTAGTTTTTCTTTTCTGTGTCCTAATGAAAGGTACGCAAACACACGGTGCAATATATAATTGGTCTGAGAGGAGTTTTGATTTGTCCATTCTTTACCAAAGGCGACGGCGTTCGATTCGGATGTCCTACAACTTCAGAGCAGTTCAGAGTAGTTTAAGTCTGATTTTGCAGGCTGATGGAGTTAAACCAACATGCACATGTTAAAAACCTGAGTAGACAGGAAGTGTGTTGAATACATGTCTGTGGGTTACCAACATAAAACAGAAAGACTTCTGACTCATTCAAAAGTGTTTTGTTAAACAGATAAGGGGAAACCCAGAAGTGGTGCATGTCAGGATCAAGCAACAATAACTACCTTCTGAACTGAGTGCATCTGTTCTAAAAAACTGCTGCTGCTTTCCATAAAGCATAATCTGGTTTCCAGTCGCAGTTTTGACCCAGCTACAGAGGAACAAAGCAAACACGGTTAGTTCAGTTCGGGTCTATGAAACTAATCTGGTCTTATGACATACAATAACCTGAAACATCTTAATCCTGCAGATTTGTTTCCAGCAAAGTTGAAAGTGCCAAGTTTGATTAATTCACTTATGTAAAAGGATAACAGAGTACTTGGAATATAAATATTCTTTTACTTTATTCTATATATCTTGTTTTTAGCAAAAGTTAAATAGTTTACACCCCCCCCCCCCCCCCCCCTTTTTTCCCCAAGTCATTGTGAAATATAAGTTTGATATTAACTTAATTAGAATATATGTCAAGAGTTAGGTGTTTTATTTCTGTTTGTTAAAAGTTTCACACACAGAGACGTACGCCTGCACACTGCTCAGCCATATCAAACTAAAAGTTGCGGCAAACTCCTTCGTCATGCTGGTGGTTGACAGTGACTGAGATGTTCAGTGGCACAAAGCCAAAGAGGACATTTATATTTCCATTTAAAGTAACAATGACGAGTTGCTCTCATGTGTTGCAGACATCTGTCTAAACAAAGCTGCACTTCAGAGATTAAATAATAGCCCTCCAAGTAAGTGGTAGCTCACTCAACTCTACCTGCACCCCACATATGACAAGCTGGCCTGAGTAGGAACCAGATTTAGTTGGTTTTGGATGTTTGCTTCATTTTAGACTTATAGAGATCGACACATTTACTCACATTCGGAACAACAGTGGACTGACCTTAATTTTGTCACGATACAGACCCTTTATTTTTCCGATTTATTTCCCCTTGCTTGCTTATTTGATTTATTTGGGGGTCTAAAAGGAGCACAAGAGTTAAAAAATTCTGGCACATTGCGTAATAATATCAAATCAGAGTAAAATATTGCTTAAAAAATGTTATTGAATGCAATGTTAAATTTTGAGCAAGCAGTCATGGCTCAGAGCTGGTACTATATAAGGAGGAGGGGGTTAACGGATTAAATGAGGATAATTTTAAGGTCTTAATACTTGATTAAGGTATTGCATGAAGTTGGGGGATTGCCTTTCAGCTGGTAGATTTAATGTTAAATGAATAGCCTGGAAGAATCATGTGACAGTTGCTAAGTTCACATGGATAAATATTTAATTTATCCTATTGACTAGCACCTGAAAATAATGCATTAGAATTCTCATTTACCATGGTATAACTAAAAAACGTTTTGCAAGTGCTTTACATGATAAAAACAATAAAAATAATTTCTGAATTAGATAGAAAGATAGATAGATAGATAGATAGATAGATAGATAGATAGATAGATAGATAGATAGATAGATAGATAGATAGATAGATAGATAGATAGATAGATAGATAGATAGATAGATAGATAGATAGATAAAGACAACATGAGTGCCAGACAATATTGGTTACTATAACACAAGCAAAAGCAAGAAGATGAGCGGATGTGAACACGAGACGCTGGTTTGACAGCGCGGAACGTTAACCACTTGACTATTAAACCAAAACATTCTAAATGCGCCCTGTAGCAAATAAAAATTTTCCGACCTATATCCCAGTTCAACAATTGGTTATTGCTGATTTCCACACGCCTTAAAATTTAAAAAAATGTTGTTTCTCAAGCAGAACCTACATGAGGCCTCATAACTTTACAGAGCTGAACTGTAACACTGTTTAAAATCATAACGGTGAGAACTATAGAGGCTGATAAGGACACATATGCCTGATCCTTGATAAATGTTCGCTCGCTAACTGTGTGCACATTTGCCCGGAAAATATAAAGACTTCAAAATAATCCCTTAGACAGACATAAATAAAAGTAAACGTGAAGGTTCGAATGTATAAGCTATAAATTTACCACTTGGACGCTCTGTCTTTAGGCTACGCAGATGGGCTGGTGGTTTAGCACTGGCCCTTCACAGGGCAGGGTTGCGTGTTCGAGCCCCGGACGGGGTGAACGGCCCCTAGCGGATACTGTGCGGAGTTGACATGCTGTTCTCCCTGCGTACGTGGGTTTCCGTTCAGAAGAGATACTGCGGTTTGCCACGGGGGACTGACTTCCGAAGGTCGGCCTGATTCCTACCACGTCAAGACGAGATCTGATCTCAATATAAAGGCAGGTAGGATGTGGCCACGAGTGCGAACCAGTCCCTCCCACACCTCAAAGCTGGCATGTCCAGGTTACATTGCATATGCTCACAGAGGCACACACAGCTAGGTACACCTAGATGTACATAACATCACACATAGTCATTAACATAGCTAAGGTACCATGAGGACACAGGTCCCAAAGCTTAGGACGTAGGACAAGGACCTGGTCCCATACAACTAGGACAGGACACATACCACACCCACACCTGCACCTAAAGCATATGCAAATCTAGATAGGTTAGCGTCTCCCTTCCCCCTCTCCCACCCACAGGGCGGGGGTGGGACGGCCCCTCGTGGGCCCCCCCGCGAGGAGCCCCCCACCCAACCCCCATTCCCCCCCCCAACCCCCTCCCCATCTCCCATACAGCAAATTGAGGACAGTAAGTTGAGGACACACGCAAATAGCAGATAGGATAGGACATATGCACATAGGACACATACGTGCATATGGGACATACACATACACCTATAGGACAGGGCATAGGCACATATAGTACATATATAGCACATACAGCTAGTTAGCTAGCAAAAAGTTTTTTTTATTTATTTTGTACTATACAGTTGAATCCCATTGATTCATTGAGACATGCAGTCTCTTTTTCAAGTTAAAATATTTTTAGTGATACCATATACCATTAGTTAATGTGCATTATTTTCAGGTGCTGGAATCAGGTGTTGATCTGTGATTGTTCAAAATGTGTTGCAACCTGCATTGTGTTGAACTTTATGAAAAATATTGATATCTGGTAAATATTAGGAGCACATTTTTAGATCAGGGCTACTCAATTTGGGCCTCAATCCTGCAGGTTTTCAGCATCTCCCTGACACACCGGACTGAAGTTTTAGTTACCGTGCAGAGCTTGATTGACTATTTGAGTCAGCTGTGTTGGAGCAGGGAGACATTGCAAACCTGCAAGATTGCGGCCCTTGTAGGACCAAAATGAGTAGCCCTGGGTTTGATGGAGTTTAGTGTGAGCCTGACAAGGTTTATCAAAGTGACAGCAGACTCCTGAAAGTAAAGTATGAGGGCAACAATGTGACCAAAAAGGTGTCTGCAGGATGACACTGAAAGCAAAAACTCTTAAGCACAATGCAACAAAATTTTCTGTCAGACTCGTTAGTCAGATTGCCAACACCTGTGACTCTGGCCGCAGCATCTTATTAATGATAAGCACGAGTTAAGAGACGAGCCAGAGCTGGCAGCACTGTCTGAGAGAGAGAGAGAGAGAGAGAACCCCCCCCCCCCCCCCCCCCCCCCCCCCCCCAAAAAAAACCCAATAAACTATTGAGAGCTCAAAGGTAAGACAATCCTGAAATGTGAGTTTTACACAGCATCTTATCTTCACTCTGATTTAATCATCAGTTATAAACATCATGCAGTCAAAATAGAAAAGTAAAAAAAAATTCTGTCCCAATGTTTGTGTGATGTTAATCTGCAACTTCAGTAAAATCAACTTCTCCGTTGATTATGTGACTTTAAACTTAAAACTTGCTTAACTCAATCCTACTTTGATCACAATCAGCCTGCAGATGCTTCTCAGCATCAGCTCCTACACGACTCTCAGCACTGCCACTCACATTTTTTCATTGAATACATCAGTTTGCTGATATTTTGCAGTTTTGTTTTTCCTCTCACTTTTCTACTGAGGAGCGAAACAAACATACCAAGAAACCAGTCTTTCACACAGTTTTTCTTAGTCTGTTTATTCTGATATAACGTTAGCGCCCTCTGCTGCTGATTCTCAGCATCACACTCTGGCAGTGCTTTCCAGGCAGCACTGAAACATGCAGCCCAGGAACTTCACAGCTGTTCTGCAGTTTTCCCAGACAAGTTTTCCCTGAACCCAGTGTTTTTCTGGGAGTGAAAAAGAAATCATGAATCAATTTTAAAGTTTCTGGTATGAGCTTCCATTAACCTAAACTTGCTTTGACCCTAACACTGGTAATGTGTCTGGTGCAAAGTTCATGAAATATACACAAGTAGTTACCACAATATATATACACATAAAAGTATATCTTTGAACTGTTCATTTGATGGGGAAAAAAAAACACCTGTAGATATTGTGAGCACCTGAGGAGTGCAGAAAAAAAAAGGCTGTGTGATGTATGTTGAGACTGAAGCCAGAATTTCAGTCAGAAACCATTGTTCTAAGAAATATATGTAAGATATAGCATGACTCAACATGGCAGTATATTAATATGACTACGTACACGTGTGATGATAAAACATAGGAATTTTTTTGTATTGTTTTCTACTCCATCCTTGGGGACCGGGATGGGAAGTATTCCTGAGGCTGATTTTAACCTACACTTATATATACATACAGTATGTATATAAATATATATGACATTTCTCAACAGTTCATCATTTTGGAGCAACAGCTTTGAAGGAAAAGTCTCCTCTGGTTTTAAAGTGTGTCTTTGGGTTGTAAAGGAATCTGGGAACCTACATAATAAAAATAAAGCTTCTATTTAAGCTTTATTGAGCATTGTAGCACCATGTTTAAAGCCAAACACTGCAAGATTTATGTCAAAATATATTTATTTTCAAGCTTAAGATTGACAATGTAAACAAGATCTCTAAAATCAGTATCAATTTTAAGAAAGACATTGACTAATAAAATCAGGTATTAAGTAACATTTATCTTTCATAACAATTATTAATACGTTGAGTTAATAAGTAAAAATTATTCTTTTCAACAAGAATAACAGTTATTTGTGGGTCATGTTGCATGGTGAACATGTGTGTCTGCTGTCCTCTCTCCTTTCCTTCTCTGCTCACTCCCTCCACAATGCAGTCTTAAATCTACATCTTGGCAAATATGAACTGCAAGATTCACCCAGTCCACAAAAACCCTTCATCGTCTCAAAACGAGTTGACTCATCAGAAAACTGCACAAGCCCTGTGTAAAAAAGCAAACACGAGCATAAACCAGCAGAGCCATCGTTATTTTTTAATATTATATCAATTTTTTCAGTGTAATCACCGGCTTGAAACCAGTGACAGTGTCGACATGGCCCTGGATCAGTCCATTCGGGAACATGGTGCTTGCCAGTGTCTCCTGAAAATGAAAGAAATTCATCATTGCTAAAAATGAACTTATCACGGGACATGAGCATATTTCATCCAAAACTGTACAGGTGGAATAGATGGATAATTAGACAGACTACTTGCCACAGTTCAGTTGTGCTTCTTTAATGACAGAAGCCAAATAATGTCATTTATGACTTATCAAATTAAAAGAACAATAAACTTGAGTTGGGCAGTTTATTGAGAAACTTCAATGACGAAACAAACTGAAATGACATCATTCAAGTATGGATCAATGTGATGGAGATCAGGACTTTTTGCCAACACTCAAATCTGTGTAGTGATCTAAAATGATTGATGAAATAAAAAAAAAATCTGTGGGGTTAAGCAGTCTTTATTTGTCCTGCAATAGTGGATTATTATCAACTAAATACCAGCATTTATTTCAGCCCCAGTCTGTTATAAAGTTTTAATCTTTACTTATTTTTATGTCATATCAATAATGTGCTTATAAAGTTGACTTGACTTGACTAGAATGGGTTAATAACCATGGGTGAAATATTTAGGACAGACTTTCACTGCATTGCTGAGGATTTGAAATGATATTGACTAGTTTTGTAGCCCAACATAAAACAAAAAGAATAAAAACAGAAAGAGCAGTATATCTCCACTTTTTTTTTTTGTTGTTTTGTTTTTTTACAGTCTTGATAAGTTTAATATTGATATGCGTCCTGTTATCTGTTTTATTTTTATTAATTTTGTCATGTACAGCACTTCGCGCTGCTTTTGCATGAAAGGGGCTTTAGTAATAATTGTTTGATTTGATTTAAATGTCTCATTTTAATCCAACTTAATTTCTCATGTTTATCCAACTCAGTTTGTCAGGTGTTTTTTTTTTCTGTCAGCTGGAGTTTACAAAGGTAAACCAGCTAGTTTTGGCTCAGTTTTGCTAAAGAGAAAAACAGAAAAGATGACAGATAGATAAATGAAATATAAAGACTACTTGATTGCTAGACAATATTGGTTACGATAACATAAGCAAAAATAAGCCTTTCACTCGATGCGAACACGTGACTTCTGAGTGACAGCGCGGAACGTTAACCACTTGACTACCAAACCAAAACATTCCAAATGCGCCCTGTAGCAAATAAAACGTTTTCGACCTATCACCTACTTCAACAATTGGTTATTGCTGATTTCCACACGCCTTAAAATTGAAAAATGTTGTTTCTCAAGCAGAACCTACATGAGGCCTCATAACTTTACAGAGCTGAACTGTAACACTGTTTAAAATCATAACGGTGAGAACTATAGAGGCTGATAAGGACACATATGCCTGATCCTTGATAAATGTTCGCTCGCTAACTGTGTGCACATTTGCCCGGAAAATATTAAGACTTCAAAATAATCCCTTAGACAGACATAAATAAAAGTAAACGTGAAGATTCGAATGTATAAGCTATAAATTTACCACTTGGACGCTCTGTCTTAGGCTACGCAGATGGGCTGGTGGTTTAGCACTGGCCCTTCACAGGGCAGGGTTGCGTGTTCGAGCCCCGGACGGGGTGAACGGCCCCTAGCGGATACTGTGCGGAGTTGACATGCTGTTCTCCCTGCGTACGTGGGTTTCCGTTCAGAAGAGATACTGCGGTTTGCCACGGGGGACTGACTTCCGAAGGTCGGCCTGATTCCTACCACGTCAAGACGAGATCTGATCTCAATATAAAGGCAGGTAGGATGTGGCCACGAGTGCGAACCAGTCCCTCCCACACCTCAAAGCTGGCATGTCCAGGTTACATTGCATATGCTCACAGAGGCACACACAGCTAGGTACACCTAGATGTACATAACATCACACATAGTCATTAACATAGCTAAGGTACCATGAGGACACAGGTCCCAAAGCTTAGGACGTAGGACAAGGACCTGGTCCCATACAACTAGGACAGGGCACATACCACACCCACACCTGCACCTAAAGCATATGCAAATCTAGATAGGTTAGCGTCTCCCTTCCCCCCTCTCCCACCCACAGGGCGGGGGTGGGACGGCCCCTCGTGGGCCCCCCCCCGCGAGGAGCCCCCCACCCAACCCCCATTCCCCCCCCCCAACCCCCTCCCCCTCTCCCATACAGCAAATTGAGGACAGTAAGTTGAGGACACACGCAAATAGCAGATAGGATAGGACATATGCACATAGGACACATACGTGCATATGGGACATACACATACACCTATAGGACAGGGCATAGGCACATATAGTACATATATAGCACATACAGCTAGTTAGCTAGCAAAAAGTTTTTTTTTATTTATTTTGTTGAATCCCATTGATTCATTGAGACATGCAGTCTCTTTTTCAAGTTAAAATATTTTTAGTTATACCATTAGTTAATGTGCATTATTTTCAGGTGCTGGAATCAGGTGTTGATCTGTGATTGTTCAAAATGTGTTGCAACCTGCATTGTGTTGAACTTTATGAAAAATATTGATATCTGGTAAATATTAGGAGCACATTTTTTAGATCAGGGCTACTCAATTTGGGCCTCAATCCTGCAGGTTTTCAGCATCTCCCTGACACACCTGACTGAAGTTTTAGTTACCGTGCAGAGCTTGATTGACTATTTGAGTCAGCTGTGTTGGAGCAGGGAGACATTGCAAACCTGCAAGATTGCGGCCCTTGTAGGACCAAAATGAGTAGCCCTGGGTTTGATGGAGTTTAGTGTGAGCCTGACAAGGTTTATCAAAGTGACAGCAGACTCCTGAAAGTAAAGTATGAGGGCAACAATGTGACCAAAAAGGTGTCTGCAGGATGACACTGAAAGCAAAAAAATCTTAAGCACAATGCAACAAAATTTTCTGTCAGACTCGTTAGTCAGATTGCCAACACCTGTGACTCTGGCCGCAGCATCTTATTAATGATAAGCATGTGTTAAGAGACGAGCCAGAGCTGGCAGCACTGTCTGAGAGAGAGAGAGAGAGAGAGAGAGAGAGAGAGAGAGAGAGAGAGAGAGAGAGAGAAAAAACAATAAACTGTTGAGAGCTCAAAGGTAAGACAATCCTGAAATGTGAGTTTTACACAGCATCTTATCTTCACTCTGATTTAATCATCAGTTATAAACATCATGCAGTCAAAATAGAAAAGTAAAAAAAATTTCTGTCCCAATGTTTGTGTGATGTTAATCTGCAACTTCAGTAAAATCAACTTCTCCGTTGATTATGTGACTTAAAATGCTGCAATAAAATAAATGAATAGGCAAGTAAGTTATATTCATCTAGAAATTAAAAATGCAGGTGTGTGACCATAAGCAACATCAAAAGCTCTAATTAAACAATATTAAAGCAATGTAAAATTTTAGCTCCAAGAATCAGTTTGTTAACAGAGGGGGAAACTACAGCTGTGAGCAGCAACAAGTTTCTGGCTTCAAGCAAAGTCACTTTGAACTGCAGGAACAAGAAATCTGCAGAACTGCTCAGCTGATGTTAAACAAGGCTGTTTAAATAAAGATTAAGTGAAGGATAATTCTTGCTTTACAATTAAAAAAAATGCATACATAAATCTGTGTCAGTCTCGCAGGTTTAAAAAAAATGTAATGGCTTAACTCAATCCTTTTTGATCACAATCAGCCTGCAGATGCTTCTCAGCATCAGCTCCTACACGACTCTCAGCACTGCCACTCACATTTTTTCATTGAATACATCAGTTTGCTGTTATATTGCAGTTTTGTTTTTCCTCTCTCTTTTCTACTGAGGAGCGAAACAAACATACCAAGAAACCAGTCTTTCACACAGTTTTTCTGTTAGTCTGTTTATTCTGATATAACGTTAGCGCCCTCTGCTGCTGATTCTCAGCATCACACTCTGGCAGTGCTTTCCAGGCAGCACTGAAACATGCAGCCCAGGAACTTCACAGCTGTTCTGCAGTTTTCCCAGACAAGTTTTCCCTGAACCCAGTGTTTTTCTGGGAGTGAAAAAAGAAATCATGAATCAATTTAAAAGTTTCTGGTATGAGCTTCCATTAATCTAAACTTGCTTTGACCCTAACACTGGTAATGTGTCTGGTGCAAAGTTCATGAAATATACACAAGTAGTTACAAGACTTCAAGATTTGTGTTTGTAAATGTGGTCGTTCTTAGACGTAGATGCATTTCATCTGTCATCGCTGTGACAGGAATTTGTCAATAGGCACTTTGCTCTCACAAGTTCAGTAAGATTCTGTGGGGTCAGGAATATCTAAACTCTGAGGAAAATAGAAAACAGAGAAGGAATGTCCCCAGAGTCATGATCTATACTGTTGCAGATCCAGACAGACATGACAGATTTCTGTATAAGATGGCATGATGGGGCTCCATGTCCTTGGTGCCTTTCTAACCATCAAATTGAGTGGAGGTGCTTTTGAATAGAGAGCCCGTTGACCAGCTCAGTCTCAGGGTCCAGGTCAATATGATAGAAACAAGGTCAGGTGGGCAGGCCGGGGATGGTTGGCACCTAAAATCAACAACAAAACATGATTGAATGAAACCATTATGCAGGTACAAATGCATCAGCTGCAGCAGTTGCAAATGAAGTAATCAGCAGCAGTTTCACTATGAAATCTATAAATACTTCATTTTTACAAAAGAGTTGCTTGATTGTTGTTTTTTCCCCTTTCCTATATACACATAAAAGTATATCTTTGAACTGTTCATTTGATGGGAAAAAAAACACCTGTAGATATTGTGAGCACCTGAGGAGTGCAGAAAAAAAAAAGGCTGTGTGATGTATGTTGAGACTGAAGCCAGAATTTCAGTCAGAAACCATTGTTCTAAGAAATATATGTAGATACAGCATGACTCAACATGGCAGTATATTAATATGACTACATACACGTGTGATGATAAAACATAGGAATTTTTTGTATTGTTTTCTACTCTATCCTTGGGGACCGGGATGGGAATTATTCCTGAGGCTGATTTTAACCTACACTTATATATACATATGTATATAAATATATATGACATTTCTCAACAGTTCATCATTTTGGAGCAACAGCTTTGAAGGAAAAGTCTCCTCTGGTTTTAAAGTGTGTCTTTGGGTTGTAACATT